>REGM01000324.1:258171-275947 GCA_004194415.1 Aurelia aurita
CGTATCCAGTATCCACCAAAACCTATACTTATTGCCTGACTAAGTATCCCGTATCCACCAAAACCTATACTTTCGACCTCATTGCGTATCCCGTATCCAGTATCCACCAAAACCTATACTTTCGACCTCACTGCGTATCCCGTATCCACTCCTTTTCACAGTGCACTCAACAGTGCGGGGTATTGTAAACGTATGCCAAACTGAATCCTCATTAACAACAATATAGTACCCAACTTACAAAATACAAAACAAAAAATCTAAATACCAATTAAGCATACTATTATCTAAGACCATGTAATAATCCCTTACGACAAAACATGTGTTTTGAAGTAAAAGAACAAAATGGGAAAGAGGTGGGAGTGAAGAACACTGTCAACTATTTCTGGTACTCTTGTCAAGTAGCAAATGGCGATGTGAATAAGTTTAAAGACTGCTGGTTTGGCACAGTACATCATGTCTGCGGAGGACACAAATGGTCATCTTCTGAATGCATGCATGACTGATAACAAAAGAACCAAATACCTTTTTGTGCAAAACATCAAAAGCAGCCGAAGCATTAAGGTCAGTTGTTTTTGACAAGAGATTTCTAGCAAATTTTGACCATTATGTTACATTCAGACACACGGGTAATGTGGAGAATTTTAACAGTATGCTTAGGAAGTATGCCCCAAAAAGAGTTGCCTTTGAGTACATTTATTTTATAGCAAGAATGGCTCTAGCAGCAATAGATCACAATTTGCACTTGTACATATATGTGGCTATTGCTGTAAACACAACTTTATCCCAGTCTTTATTAAGGAGAAACTCTGACCCTCCACATAAACACTAACTCTACCAAAATAACTAAAGTATTTACATAAACTAAAACTAACTAATGGAACCAGGGACAGATCAACTCTTTCAAATTCCTTCACTGAGTCATTTCGCTTTGCAATGGCCATCAGTTTATCGAGGTTCGATTGCTCAATCGATGAATTACGACAATCAAATACACGGCGTCCTTTCTTATTTATTATACAAGGCAACTACTAACTTATGCTTTCAGTTCAGTTTTCAGTTTCAGTTTATATAATTTAAATTCCGCTACATACAATTTAAATCCTAACTATACAAATGAATAACTACACTACAACGGTATAAGACAATGTTACAGAAAATTAATACACTGATACAGAAAATTAATACAATATACCAATACAAAGAAAGAGGAATAATATAAATTGTATGCAGGGAATGACTTAAAGGAGGAGCCCTCTCAATAGGTAAACTAATCGAGGAGAGAGCTCCCCCTGTCCTAAAATATTATCAGATGAATTTAGATGGTATTAAATAATTCCGCATTTGCTTATAGCTTAATATAATATAAATCGTGCAAGTATCAAAATAGCTTAGATTCATTGGTTGACTTTGTTCAATAAGTAAATATATAGTTTTGCTTTGAAAGATATTGTTGATAGAGCATTTCGTAGTTCCACAGGTAATGTATTCCAAAGTTTAGCACCAAGATATCTAATCGACTTTAGACCATAATGAAGACTGTTTTTTCGAGACATATATAAATTACCTTGACTGGCCTGTCTTGTGGAATATTGATGAACAGATGAACGGAATAAGAAGTTATGAAAGCAACTAGGTGAAGTTTTATTAACAGAATAAAAAACAAAAGTTAAGAGTTCAAAAATCTCAGAAAGTTTGTGAAGTTTAAGATCTTTGGATATCGGAAGAGAGGGTGATAAGCGAGGCTGAAACGAGATAGCTCTGACTGCTTTTTTGTGTAATTTAAAAATTGGTTCAATGTATGACGTATATGTTTAACCCCAAACGATGAGACCATATTGTAAAAAGGACAGAAACAAAGTGTTGTACAAGCAAAGTAAAACATCTAATGGTAGTAAGTTTCTATTTTTGAAAAAGATTCCACATGTTCTAGCTTATTTTTTAGAGAGTTCACTTAGATGGTATTTCAAATTTAGATGCTCATCTAAGAGCAGTCCTAAGAACTTAACACACTTAACTCTTTTAATATGTTTTTTTCCTATTTTGATATCAGAATCAGAAGGAATATTGACAGACGAAGAATGAAAGATAATATAGTTTGTCTTATCAATGTTTAATGATAATTTATTACAATGAAGCCATTTCTTTACGAATCTCAGTTCTTTGTTGACAATTTTAATTAGATTGGACAAGTCTTTTGATTCACAGTAGATGTTTGAATCATCAGCGAAGAGATAAAAATTAAGTTTCTTAGAAGCATTTGGTAGATCATTAATGTAGATGAGGAAAAGTAACGGGCCCAGTACAGAACCTTGAGGTACACCACAAGTAATTGATAGTAAGTTAGAATTACTTCCATTAACAGAAACGTATTGCTTTCTATCAGGTAAATATGATCTAAACCACTCAAGGGCACATCCACGAACACCATGTTCCAATTTCGATAGCAAAATGTTATGATTAATGGTATCAAAGGCCTTTTGTAAATCAATGAAAATACCACAACCAAAACTTTTATTATCAAGTGTATTTCTTACAGCTTCTGTCAAACTCACAAGGGCATCATCAATCGAGTGATTTTCTTGAAATCCAAATTGTAAAGAATAAATAACTTTATGTACTTCAAGGAATCTATAAAGTCGTTTATACATTAGCTTCTCAAATATCTTACTGAAGATGGGTAAAGAGAAATTGGTCTATAGCTTGAAGGTAGCTCTGGATTTCCTTTTTTAAAAAGAGAAATCACCTTGGCAATTTTAAGTTTATCAGGGGAAATACCAGACTAGAAGGACTGATTCACAAGAAGAGCAAGAAATGGGGAAACAGAGGATCCAATGATTTTAAGTAATTTTATAGGTATACTATTAGGCCCTACAGATTTGGAAGGATTTAAGTTGTTAATCAGGTCATTAACTTCTATCAAAGTAACTGGATAAATACTTGCTATACTCCAATGGTTTTTTTCCTTATGGTAGCAAGGGAATAATACAAGGTCGTTGTTTGAGAAAAGCAAACACTGAGACAGAGCTGTTGACAGATTAGAGCTCATTTTTACATTTTCTATTGTAAATATTGGTAAGATGTCGTCAGGAATTGTAAATATTGGTAAGATGTCGATATCTTTGTCAGGCTTAGAGGATACAACGGAACGCAGAAACCCTCTTAGAATATTTGGATGTGTTGGTTGGTTGCCTAACAAGGATCTAAAGTTTTCCAACGTCAAATATTCGGCTTTAAACTCTGATGAGTATCCAAACCAAATATTCTCAATTTCTTTAATGTTTGACTTGTTAATGCTGCAATGCCATGGTTCCCTTTGCGCTGGTTTGCTACTCTGCAATGCTTCAGGCTTTACATAAACGAGCAGCCTGCTTGATGTCTTGCATTTGTTTGCTTTCAAAAAGTCATCAACTGATGCAGGCTGCTGTGCCTCATCATTAAAAGTAATTGCAGAACCATTGTCGGCCAAAACTGTGCAAAAGTAGTGTCCTTTTGTAGAACCTCAACCATAATGAGACAAAACTGCCGCCAGCCAGTATGCAACGCTTTCATTTGCAACCTTACCAGCTAAAGTATGTTCTAATTTCAACGTTTCTTTAATTTGCAGAGGAATTCTAAGCACTCTGCCATCTTTGTGCTTTATTCTGTCCGTCAAAATAAACAGTACGGTGGGGAGGCGCAGAAAAAGAGATCTGGCTGTTATTTGTCTCTGGTTCTCGGATGCACAGTTACATTTTAAATGATATGTTCCTACATTGGTAGCCCAGTTCCAAATAAGTGACTGAATGGACATATATTTTATCAGAATGTTTTCAATAGGGAAATGCAAGAAAACTTGATCGCTGTGGGGTTTTTCCATGGATGCCTTGCATATTAAGCAAGAGAGAATGGTTACTATGACAGGTGAAAAAACTCTGATGTATTATCGATACTGTTTTCGCACAGGTCCTCTAAGATATATTCAATGAGCTCACATGCATCATCTTGAGCATGAACTATAGTTTGGTCATGCTTGGCGAATTTTTTTACAATGTTTTTCATGTCAGAAGTGAAAGGAAGGGGACCGTAGGAGCTCGGCTGCAGTCTCTTCACCACGCTTTGGATTTCTTTGCAAATTTATGTAGGGCAGTTTCTTGGGTGCGGTAAAAGTTTTGAGACAACACTTCTAGCAAGAAGCTGGAATGCAGCGTTGCTCCAACAGTTGTTGTACTTGTTACGCAGATCTCTCTGACTTAAAATATTGAGAGGCCCTAACGCAACATCAACTGAGTTGATTGCTGGGAATGTGTGCTGTTTAATTTGCTCTTTAAGGTTATCTTGTTCACATTCATTGGTAGATCTTGATCCAAAGTGGGCTTCTCAGGCGACTTACCTTTCAATAGTCGCTTATATCCTTTACCAGACTTTTCTAGGAATGATTTCTTTTCTTTTTTTGTTGCACAGAAATTAAGCTTCCTATGGGGTGGTTTTTGAAAAGACTTTTGGCGTTTGGTGACGCTGTGGCGCTTTGTACCCTTTTCCCATTGCTCCTCAACTCGGTGGAGAATCGAATTGTCTTCTTCAAATTCGTCGCCTCCCACGACTTCGTTGACATTCCCTGAAAGTTGTTTCAATGACCTATAACAGCTTTCATGTTACGAGAAGCCCCCTTATCTTTTTTGAGACCTTTCTTCAATCCAAGTACGAATTGTCGCCCAAGGCCTCTGTTCTCCTCCCAACATTTGCGAATGAATTTTAGAAGTGGAAGTTTAAGACATGTTTTGTTACATTTCTTTAAGCTGAAAAAAAGTTTCTGCTATAACATTTGTATTGTTATTGACGTTGATATTGTTGGTCGACATTTCTGGGTAGGTACATTGGTAATTCGGATTGAACCTGTTCAGGTTCCCAAGGCATATGTTACTCCACAGGGAAATATATGGAAGCTTTGCATTGAGCCAATTCCATACATCTGGCATAAAGTAACGATTTAAACCAGGATTGCCCCCCCCCCTGCTGCAGTCCGATTCGATTTGTACCATCACCGTTTTATCTTGCCAGTAATTTTGGATTGAATCTTTAGTAGGGACCATACGAGCTCGCCTGCAGTCTCTTCACCACGCTTTGGATGTCTTTGCAAATTTCTGTAGGGCAGTTTCTTGGGTGCGGTAAAAGTTTTGAGACAACACTTCCAGCAAGAAGCTGGAATGCAGCGTTGCTCCAACAGTTGTTGTACTTGTTACGCAGACCTCTCTGACTTAAAATATCCAGAGGCCCTAACGCAACATCAGCTGAGTTGATTGCTGGGAATGTGTGCTGTTTAATTTGCTCTTTAAGGTTATCATCTAATTTTTCCCATGCCTTTAAAAGATCGAAACGTTTCAGAATACATACGTCATCGTTTCTAAGCCTATACGCAAAATTAAATACGCCTTTTTTTGAATTTTTAACACAAATGGGGCAAATAAAGTTGGGTATATCGTTAGCGTAATGCATGTCTACTCTCGTACAATCCGTGTGGTACCAAAGTGTACATTTCGAACAGCAAATCCACGATATTATCTCCCGACTACCTTCAACCTCTTCCTCGCCACATTTTTCACACTTTGTAGATGTACCATGCAAGCTGTATCGCTTTGGTAGGCTCTTGAATCCTTGCCATTTAGATTCTCAAAAACATCTGGCTCCTTACACTCATTTTCGCTGTCGCTCTCAAAGCTGTCTGATCCCCAATTAGGTTTATGTCGCCCACCCAGTTTCCCAGTTTTTACTGGTCTATCTGGTTGTTCACCCGTCTGAGGTTCTTCCGTATGTAAACTGTGTTCTTCTACAATGTCATCGTGAGCTGATGTAATGTTTTCGTGATCTGTTGTAAAGTTTTCGTCAATGTCATTTGCAACGCTAGATTCTACTGATTTCGTAGACTTTGATGTTTGCCGCTTATCTTTGTTGCTACGTAAATTTCTACCAGCTTTCTTTTTCACATTCATTGGCAGATCTTGATCCAAAGTGGGCTTGTCAGGCGACTTACCTTTCGATAGTCGCTTATATCCTTTACCAGACTTTTCTAGGAATGATTTCTTTTCTTTTTTTGTTGCACAGAAATTAAGCTTCCTATGGGGTGGTTTTTAAAAAGACTTTTGGCGTTTGGTGACGCTGTGGGGCTTTGCACCCTTTTCCCATTGCTCCTCAACTCGGTGGAGAGTCGAATTGTCTTCTTCAAATTCGTTGTCTCCCACGACTTCGTTGACATTCCCTGAAAGTTGTTTCAACGACCTATAACAGCTTTTCATGTTATGAGAAGCCCCCTTATCTTTTTCGAGACCTTTTCTTCAATCCAAGTACGAATTGTCGCCCAAGGCCTCTGTTCTCCTCCCAACATTTGCGAATGAATTTCGGAAGTGGAAGTTTAAGACGTGTTTTGTTACGTTTCTTTAAGCTGAAAAAAGTTTCTGCTATAGCATTTGTATTGTTATTGACGTTGATATTGTTGGTCGACATTTCTGGGTAGGTACAATGGTAATTCGGATTGAACCTGTTCAGGTTCCCAAGGCATATGTTACTCCACAGGGAAATATATGGAAGCTTTGCATTAAGCCAATTCCATACATCTGGCATAAAGTAACGATTTAAACCTGGATTGCCCCCCCTGCTGCAGTCAGCTTCGATTTGTACCATCACCATTTTATCTTGCCAGTAATTTTGGAATTGACTCTTTGGTTGAGTCCCTATCTCATTTCCCTCACCATTACCACCATCATCACTGTACTCTGAGCTCTTATCGTCATATTCCTCTTCGTCGCTACAATCTGATGTTTCTACGGGCGGTTCTTCAAATGTGTTTATGGAGTCCTGCAACCACTTAAGCGCCTCTTTCATTTTGTCTGTCGCATGTTTTGTTTTCATGACAACAACCACCCACTCTATTATGCTTGCAACTTCGTCCAGAGATTTGCATTGAATTATTCTGCCTACAAGGCGCATTGCAAAATGAACCTGGCTGCTTTCACTTTGCTCTTTGTTGCGATATCGTTGAGCATTTCTTCTGCACATTCTCATGACGTGGAAACCACAGACATGAAGGATATTTTTTCCAAATCATATTGTGTAGCTTCGCCCGTTAAAATTCTGTAGGTGCGGTCCAAGTATTGGTGCATGCTTTCCTTAGTGAATTCCTGTATGGATGCTTGAATGAGAGCCATGCTGAAATCAAGAACAATGAGCCTTGGGTTTGTAAGACCACTAGGTCCATATTTGTGGTATTCTTTTTCATGAATCATAGCAAAAAATCTTTGTATCGCAAACTGATCTTGGTTGCTAGATATGAACTCTGCAACAGGTACAGGAGGGCTCAAATTGTATGGATGTCTTATCACACATGCATAATATAGAATTTTCTTCAAGTATTTTGGCTGCTTTACAACGGAGCCGGTTGCATCTATGAAAAGAATATCATTCCTCACCGTTTGATGGTAAAGCATTGCCATCGGTTGATCCATTAGTATTATACTTAATTCATTTCCACTGACAACTGGACTGTTAATGTAACCAAATTCATTTCTAAACGTGTGGCCAAGATCTATGGCTTCCCTTCCATCGCGTTCCTGCAGTTCCTTCTGAAGTTCCTTCTTGTTGTGCCTTGGCAGCAAGTTGCTGGTAATCTATGTGGCTTTTTCCTGGACCTGTTAAATTACCATCTGCAAAAGACTCGCTATCTACATTCATAAGATCTTCTCTGTGCTTTTCTGAAGGCAACACAGCCCTGTTATCAACGAAATATTGTTTTAGTGATTCCCTTTCTTCACCTGTTATCCTTCTAGCGCTAACTGATTCTTTTTTATGTACTATGTCACCTTTGAACGAGAGACTTATTTCACTGGAGTTGGAATCAACGATAGAAAAAGACACTTTATGAGGACATTCCTTAAATTTGCATTCCGCATTTCCTTTATAGTATTCACAACCTGATTTCCGGGAATTCTTCACTCGAACGTGTTGATAACCTAGTTTCCACACACAATACTTGCTGTATTTAGATAAGATTTTAGATATCATTGTTGCGGCGGCAATGCCAATCTTTGAACGGCCACGAGGAGTGGATTCTCGATCAAAAGAGCTCTCCTTTTGGTGATGGTCTGGTGGAATTAAAGCTCGCCAGTTCTTTGGCAGTGGTACCTGCAGGTTCGTGTGTTTCAACTTTGCACGAAAGTCTTCCAACGCATTGCCTGAGCGAGAAAGTGCTCTTACCAGGTCACTGTCATAAATGCCTTGTGAAGGGACTTCTGGTTGGATATCATTCCTTTCAACTGCATTTACGATTTCATTCATAGCATCATTTCTAGGCAAAGTGGAGCGCGAAGACAACGCATCTAGGTTTCGTGGCAATTCTGACAAACCAAATGACAGGCCCCGACGGAGGGCCAAGCAGTTTACTGCCTCACCAATTATTCTGCCTATGTAAGCTGCCTCGTCATCAAGTGGCACGGCTTGAATGCCACTTGTACTCGCATTAGACTCTACCCGAGGTCGCTTTGAAACCATGTAAGATTGGGTAGCTTCGTTTTTTCTCTTTACCACTGATCGACTTCGTCGAAATTTCTTTCTAGAAATGCTATCGCTGCCACTGGGGATGTCTGAGCTGTCACTTTGCCTTGACTCGTTGTCTTCTGCCTCGTGAAAACTATTAGCTACAGAAATCAAAAAGTTTAATCTGCGGATCCAAAAGACTGTATGATCGTCATCAGATGAAAGAAAAGTCCATATCACTGTCATTGGGATGCGAATCTATTGAACTGGACGAGAAACCTCGCCTCCTTGGAGTTTAACAGTGGTACCTGTAGATTTGTGTTTTTCAACTTTGCACAAAACTCTTCCAACGCATTGCCTGAGCGATAAAGTGCTCTTACCAGGTCACTGTCATAAATGCCTTGTGAAGGAACTTCTGGTTTGATATTATTCCTTTCAACTGCATTTACGATTTCATTCATAGCATCATTTCTAGGCAAAGTGGAGTGCGAAGACAACGCATCTAGGTTTCGTGGCAATTCTGACAAACCAAATGACAGGCTCGATGGAGGGCCAAGCAGTTTACTGCCTCGCCAATTATTCTGCCTATGTACGCTGCCTCGTCATCAAATGGCACGGCTGGAATGCCACTTGTACTAGCATAAGGTTGGGTACCTTCGTTTTTTCTCTTTACCACTGATCGACTTTGTTCAAATTTCTTCTAGAAATGCTAACGCTGCCACTGGGGATGTCTGAGCCTTGACTCGTTGTCTTCTGCCTCGTGATTACTATTAGCTATATAAATTTCTTTCTCTGAATCATCTTCCATCTCTTTTATAGAGCCTAGGTCCTGCAAACTAGCATTGGACAAACAGCCTATGTCGGTACCAAGCACGTTTTCTACTTCGCAGCGACTGTTCTGCTCCAACTCTAAAGGCGCAGTTTGTTTTGTGGTTGTCCCACGCCAAACTTCATGCAAATCGATAATTTCTATCCTACTGTCACTATCGCTAGATTGACTTACACATTGAGGGACTTTGTTATGAATACGCTGAAACCCAACTGAACGATCGTTATGGAGAGCATCTTCAACAACATCTTCAACTACTAGGGTTGGCATCTTCAACAACATCTCTATTTGCTTCTGAATCAACTGCATCTTCTTTTGATTCGGAAGTGTCATCAGCTGTTTGACCTACCCTGACAGTTGGGTTTGCTGTGTGATCTACCCTAACTTCCCTTCGCTGCAATAAGGAAGTTTCAATGTATTCCTTGTGCACCCTATATACATGTCAAACATTTTTTATGTGTTTCTAGCTTGTTGCCCAAGTCAAATTGAAAAAAGATTTACAGACATTTATGAGGTCATTTTTGGGTAATGCGGTAAATGAAGTATTTTTGGTATCAACGAGCTCCAACAGAACGTTGACTAATCTGTCGGCGTTTCCTTGAGTGTGAAATTCATTCTGCTTTGCAATTTAGCAATTTGATGATGTCGGAACTTCAAAGGTAGTTCAAATATTTTTTAAGTTTAAATACGCTGTATTTCTGACAATATTCAAGATATTGAACAAGTATGTGATCGAACTATATAGTAAGCATCCGAAGCTTCCTTTCAAGCAACACAATCCAAAGAAAGATGTGATAGCCACATACACCAGCTTTTTTTTTAGATTTGAGGTCCATGCTGTATGGGAGGCGGGTTTATTTGAAGTTCATAGTTAAGAGGGCAATTCAAATCTACTCAAAAGCTCTCAATGCAAATATCGCTGCTAACCCAATGAAAGTAACATGTCATACCAACCTTTTCCTAGTTTCACTTCATGGTAGATTCTTTTCTCTTTGCCTGTTTGGCGTTCTTTGTGTGGCAATTCTTGATGAAAAATTGTTCCGGATGAATCTAAAGGAGGAAGGTGAAAAAACTTAAGCGAAAATTTCCTTGACAAAGCTGATAATACAATCAACGCTAATGGGATCAACACAGTTAAAGCTTGCCTGTGCTGAATGTTGAAACATCCCAAAGCTAAGAAACTTTCGTAAATTTGCAGCTTTAATTTCCACAGGTCTCTCTGGGGGGGTCACTGGGGGGTATGTATTTCCGCATTTCCGCAAATTTTTTTCCCCATTTCCGCAGTTCCGCAAATTTTTTCCCCCATTTCCGCACATCCACAAAAAGAAATTGGGTATTTCGGCTATCCGCTTGGGCCAGCGAGCAAAGCCTTAAAAAATCTTTCCCAGAGGAGGTTATGGGCATTACTAGTGATAGGTGATGGGGGACGGAAGTCAGGCACAACATCATTTTGAGAACCATAATGATTTTGAACAACATAAATATGCCTCGTGCAAATGAGTATTACAGAAAATAGTAAGAAAGGGCTTTAGAAAGTCTTCCTGCTGCTTCACTTAATCTCAACTGGAATCTTTCCAACCACTCACCCAAAAATGTACCAAATGCACAAAATCGGCGCAATAAAAGGTGTACAAGCAGTCAAATTCCAAACTCAAAGCGTTTGACCACCCCATTCCCATCATCTACCAATAGGTATACCGAGGGGTGTATGACTCCCTAAAAGCGTACGAGATTTCTGGAAGAGCAAACCGATTTTTAGAGGATTTCGTTATGGAAAACAAAATAATTTCAGAATCAAAGAGACAAAGCCTGCTACTTGTAAAAGCAAACTTATTTTGCACTTTCATCGACTGCAGGACATTCTCTAAAACAAAAATTGATTATTTAATCGGATTGTTCGACCAAATCGCTGAAATGAAATGAACTGAACTGAACTGAATCGCGATTGTCTTCCTATCAAAAAATTTGCTACACTATGAATCTGTGGGATCCCATCGTCGTAATTTTCCCTTCCAGCGTCACTTCGTCTTCTTCACGTTCTTCATCTTCATCTCAAGAAGGGTCATATTCAATTTGATCCACGGCCTCTGAAGCCAGTGCTATATCGCCTTCGCCTCTCTCATTTTCATTGCCACCGCTAATATCAACTTGCTGGCCGCTTACTACGCAGCGTCTTTGTTGGAGGTATTCTGGCAATGTCCCCATCCTCGACATGGTAGTTTCTTGCCTTACAGTACGCTGGCGAACAGCTGACCTGTAAGTTAAGGCCCAATCTCGCAAAACTTTACATTTCTCCTCATTTAATTTCGTTACTGGCAATGGTGAGATTAATGGAATTTCCCTCAACGCAAGTGAATTTGATGGGGGTTGGTACCAAGATTTTGTTTGAATCGTATCTTTTTGCGCCAAAACTTTGTTGTTGCTGTTGCTCCGTTGTTGCATTCGAACCTTAGCGATATGTTATATGTTTTCGTTTGTTTTAGGGCCTTTTAGTCTATTTTACACAATATTTTCACGGAATTTAACCTCTGATCAGCCATTTTTTAGTAAGTATTATTTTTTTGAACAAATATCCGCATTCCGCAAAAATGAAGCCAATTTCCGCAATCCGCAGAAATAAAGATTGATTTCCGCATTTCCGCACCCAAAATTGCCCATTTCCGCTTTCCGCAAATCCCCAGTGACCCCCCNGCCCCCTTAAGTCGGGAACATGTCCTTGAGGACCAAATACACTCACAGAGATATATCTGATGCTAAATACCCATGTGTACCCAAGCCATAAGAATATTTCATAGAGATCCATTTAGTGACGATTTCCCTCATTTTTTAACCTAAGACCCCCCATAACTCGGAAAAGCCCCCTCAAATGGCCGATCACCACCCAGAACCGAAATCTGCGCAAAAAACTGGTCTAGATGGACTAGGTCTCATAAATTCTCCGCTCGGGTGGTGATGCTCCCCCTCCAGCCACCGGACTACAATATTTCTTCTTCAATATGAAACTTTGACACTCCCGATTTGACTATGCCTTGTTAAACGCCCCACGTTTTTTTCTGACTCACCCTGTAGTAGGTATAGTTTATCTACCATGATCCATCTTAATGACAACTTCGATAAATCAATGGCAACTTTGATAAACGGAAAGAAATATGCTAAATAACGATAACTAATGGACATACAGCATATAGCCGTAGGAAAACACTGGTCAACAAGTAAAGGAGCAAGATATACTTATCGGGTTGTGGTGTTTCAACTCTCTCAATATCCATTCTGGACATTTCTCTGCACTTTACACACGATGGCATCGATGTCATTGATATTAGTGTCAGTGATGAATATGTCCCTAACTTTCTGCTTTAAAAGCGTCATCGATAAAGGTAGTCCCTTGTTATCGCTAATGTGGACACTGTCCTTGTTGCACCAGAACTCCAAGTCATCCAAGGAAAAATTGCTACCAATATTCAAGAAATGACTGCCAAGTCTGGCGCATGTTTTTTTCATGATAGCATCATACCTACAACGACAGTAGAACATTCACATATTGATACAGTGTTTACGACTTGTGTCCAAAGACCACTGTATGCTACATGGTATATTTAGTTATAGGTGATGAGGAATTACAGGCAGTTCATAAGGAAATATTTTGCACTCATACCAAGGTTAAGATCTTTTGATATTCTCTTTACTTGCAAGAAAAACAGTTTCTACCAGGGGGGCTATGGTATATTTAGGATATGGGCGCTCAGGTAACTTTTTTGGCTATAAAATTTGAGCAAGAATTACTTCCTGGGGCATTCATTTGTACATTTATCTTGTGGGCTCATGAAATTGTGAATTATTATTTGTTGGTATTTGACGGTATTTGGACTTCAAAAATGTAGTTCCGATGCAACTTTAGCCCATTAACAATACCGACTGAAAGGAAATTTGTTTTTTAAATCAACATTCTTGCTTATATCTATCATCAGATTCCAAACTGATAACTTTGACACATGTGAACTTTTTCATATGTGAGACTATAAAGATTCAGACTCAAAACTCTAGCATGCGAGAATACACAAAAAACGGAGAGCGTTTAAGTGCATTAAAACAGAATACAGAATACTCAGAACCTCTATAAGATTCCTTGTCATTCTTGCGTTGAGCAAAATGGACCAAACCATCAGTTAGGCCACGTCCACACGTATCCGGATATTTTTGAAAACAAATCTTTTTTTATCCATTGTCGGTCCCCGTCCACACGAAGACGGCGTTTTCGGTCGCTGAAAACGAAGCTTTTCGAAAACGGTCTCCAGAGTGGATATTTTTGAAAACGCCGTTTTCCTGTTGTCGTATGGACGAGTGAAAACGGAGCTTTCCGAAAACGCTGACGTCACAGCCTCTACTCCACATTTCATCCAATATGGCAGACGATTTTGCTGCAATGCTGTTGACTTTATTGCCAAGTTTGATTGCCTGTTTTGAGCTGCATATTGTCCTGTTTAACATCCGCACCGCAGTCACAAGAAGGCGTGAGAAGTTGCTACGTTTTATGCTTATTACTAGCCTACCACAGCTTTCTCAAAGGCGATATAAGCCACCATATCTCCATTGCCTTCTCAACTTTATATTCATTTAACGACGTTCAGCAGCAGTTCAACTGTACCATCCGTCCACACGAAAAATTCGCCTTTGTCTTTTTCATCTGACTTTTTCATCTGACTCACCGTTTTCAACATGATAAGGGATCTTTCTAGTTCAAATTTAAACTTCTTGACTTCAAAGCAAGGCTAAAGTAATTTCAATAAACAAACCTCATCAGTTGTTGTTGTGGCTAAGGAGATGGCGCCACTTTTCGAAGCATGCGCAAAGATTTTTGGGAGCATTTTGTTAATCTACGCATGCTCATGGCCGACATTGGTCGTTTTCGAATATCACAGCGTTTTCGTGTGGACGGGGATATTTTTGAAAACGCTCCTCGTGTGGACGAGGATCTTTTTTTAATACGGTTAAGAAAAGATGCGTTTTCAAAAATAGCCGGATACGTGTGGACATGGCCTTATTAAATCGATCCTATGAGATGGGGTTATTTCCTTTGTTATTGAAGTGAACTGACGCAAGTAAGACCACAAAGGTTCTACTCCTTCGCCATCAGTAATCCCAAAATAAGTGAGAAACCGGACGGCAAACTGAATCTTGAAAATAAATAAAATTTTATGCATTTAGTTCCCTACTAAAAGTGAAAGTAGGACTATATTTAGCTCTGTTACAACAATAGCCTGTATATTTCTCATGGCAAAGCAATGCTAGGGGAAGGTCTAAGTGGAAAGTAAATAACATGGTCTTTGTTTACAATAAACACTGGAGGCTTACTCTCGACAATCAAACATCAGCAATAGATAGGAAAAGTTTGCACATGAAAATATGATTAACCCTATCCTAACGGGGGGGGGCATTTTTGGTCCCCCCTCCCTACCAAACTTATTTTAATAGCCCTTAAACGATGATAGCTATAACGCTGAAACTTCTTGACTTTTATTAAAATTTAATGGACAACCAAAAATTTTAAAATTTAAATGCCTATTGTCTAACCACGTGACCACCAGATGCCCTTATTTTGGAGACAGGTCACAAAGAAAATCACCCCCCTCTGAAAACAGCCTTAGACTCACCAGAATTCAGTATAACTTGGCACAGTTATAGATTTATAGATCAAGTAATTTGCAACATGTAGCACAATTTGGGTGTGGTTGCCGCGCCCTATGACGTCACAGTGACGTCATAAAGTTAAAAGTTGACCAAAATCAGTTTCTAAGTTAAATTTGAGTTGAACAAAGATTTTAAAGGAACTGTAAGCGGTTTTTGGTCTACAGGGTGTCCCAAAAAAATTGCGCCCCATTTACCTGAAGATTGTGACGAAATGGAAAAAGATTCTAGCTAAATCGTTGGATGATCTTGCTCTTCATATGTTGAATTAAAGTTTGATACCATCCCCTTCAAAATCCGTTGAAAAATGATGGAGCTATGGCCTCCAGAATACCAAATTTGTCTGATGACTGAAACCAGCGGTCGGCCATTTTGTCTTACTATTTTTCAGCGATAAACAGCTTCATGGACGAACTGAAACAGCCCCGAATTTCATAGCTCTCGCAAAAATGTCAATGAACTCCTTGATGATTATTTGGATTTTTGCGACAGTTATGGCGTTGGAAAATTCTGTTTGGGTTCATCAATGAAGCTGTTTATCGCTGTAAAATACTAAGACAAAATGGCCGACCGCTGGTTTCAGTCATCTGACAAANACCAAAATCAGTTTCTCAAGTTAAATTTGAGTTGAACAAAGATTTTAAAGGAACTGTAAGCGGTTTTTGGTCTACAGGGTGTCCCAAAAAAATTGCGCCCCATTTACCTGAAGATTGTGACGAAATGGAAAAAGATTCTAGCTAAATCGTTGGATGATCTTGCTCTTCAGATGTTGAATTAAAGTTTGATACCATCCCCTTCAAAATCCGTTGAAAAATGATGGAGCTATGACCTCCAGAATACCAAATTTGTCTGATGACTGAAACCAGCGGTCGGCCATTTTGTCTTACTATTTTTCAGCGATAAACAGCTTCATGGACGAACTGAAACAGCCCGAATTTCATAGCTCTCGCAAAAATTTCAATGAACTCCTTGATGATTATTTGGATTTTTGCGAGAGTTATGGCGTTGGAAAATTCTGTTTGGGTTCATCAATGAAGCTGTTTATCGCTGTAAAATACTAAGACAAAATGGCCGACCGCTGGTTTCAGTCATCTGACAAATTTGGTATTCTGAAGGTCATAGCTCCATCATTTTTCAACGGATTTTTACAGGGTTGGTAGCAAACTTTAATTTGACATCTGAAGAGCAACATTATCCACAGGTTTGGTGAGGATCTTTTTCCATTTTGTCACAATCTGCAGGCAAATGGGGCACAATTTTTTTGGGACACCCTGTAGTTTGTCAAAAAACTTGCTGAAAAATGTTATTTTATTGTAAATAGCGATTTTTGAATGATATTTTGGTAGAAATTATTCAATTTTGATGACGTAATTTATGTTATAAGTTTGTTCCATGTAAAAATAGACAAAAAGGAGCGACAAAATGTTGATAATCGCAAATGCATCATTGGAGTGTTTTTAATGGAAAAAGGTGGAAAATATTTAAAAAAATTGCTAATTAGCCCAAAATGGGGGCCAAAATGACGTCATAATAAGAAAATGCTGACGTCATCAAATTCCAGAAATTCCGGTATCAAATTAAAGCCCTTTGTTTGCTGATTCGTTTGATATATAATACTTCATAATTTAAGCAAATTTTGCCATTGAAATCATCAAAAACAGCAATTTTGCTGTTACCTGCTTCCAAATATGGGCATGTCACGTGACCTGTGAGTCCTATTGTTCAAATTTGTTTTCATCAAAATGTAGCTAATAGATAATTAGCAAAAGTCAAGGAGACTAGGGGGACATAGCTGATGCAGTTTAAAAACGCCGAACAAAAAACCTTGAGGGGGTGGAATCCACCCCCCCCCCATATGGATTAGGGTATTCTAAGGGAGTAAATTTTTATCGATTTTCTTCTGGGGGCGTTTTTGGCCCCCCCTAATTATCTCAGCAACTATAACAGCCATGATAATGAGACTTGCACTGTATCATAATTGAACAAAGGAGAATCCAAAAATAGTATTTATTAGTTTGTAGGCACCTGACAGCTTGCTAGGCAACCAAAAACAGTGCAAATTTTGACAAAATCGAGCTATTACCATAAAAACGTCTATTTGTACTAAATAAGTGGGTAAAATCACCATCAAACTAGCGAAATACCTGCTTGATATCCTTACTTTGCAGTTTCATGTAGTTTTATATCAATATTGTTGGTCTCTAATTAATTAACTAATTAATTATGGACAATAAGATTCAATGCAAAATTGTTAACGCAATAATGATGCCTAAACACCATCAATTTTGCATTTACATGGTGAAATCAGACGTCTTCATCAATATTTGAAATCATTCCATGATTTTTCATGCAAAAATTGCTTATTTATTAGAAATATGAGGTAGGTCATAAAGAGTGATGACGTCATACAATTTAAATTATATAAATTATATAAAAAACATAAATTATATATCAAATGAAAGTACTCATCGAGACGAATCGAATGGTATATATATTGATGAGATTTTAGAAGAATTTAATAAATTAGAGCCATTTTAGTGGAAAGCACCCACCCCCCCCCCCCATATATGGTAGCTTGAAAAAAGCCCATATGGATTAGGGTTAAGGGTCTAATACGTGAAGGACAAGCTATACGCATAAATGCCTGATTAAGCATTCTGTGAGTGCATTTATGTACAAAAGTGAGTTTAAATTGTACCGAAATGCTTCCAATACGTTCAACCTACCTAATTACTGTTGAATGGATATCCCACAAAAGGA
>REGM01000324.1:275974-290112 GCA_004194415.1 Aurelia aurita
AAGAATTTAATAAATTTGAGCCCTTTTAGTGGAAAGCACCCCCCCCCCCCCCCCATATATGGTAGCTTGAAAAAAGCCCATATGGATTAGGGTTAAGGGTCTAATACGTGAAGGACAAGCTATACGCATAAATGCCTGATTAAGCATTCTGTGAGTGCATTTATGTACAAAAGTGAGTTTAAATTGTACCGAAATGCTTCCAATACGTTCAACCTACCTAATTACTGTTGAATGGATATCCCACAAAAGGAAAATTCAGCTACTTACTTGGCATGATGCGACATGTCCATATGCATGCCAATCAGGTCTTGCAAATGTACAGTTCTTAACCCTATTCTAACCGAGTTAATTTTTTATCGATTTTCTACCGGGGGGGGCGTTTTTCGCCCCCCCTAATTATCTCCCCAACTATAACAGCTATGATAATGAAACTTGCACTGTATCATAATTGAACAAAGGAGAATCCAAAAATGGGATTAATTAGTTTGTAATCACGTGATTGGTTGCTAGGCAACCAAAAACAATGCAAATTTTGTCTCCAGCGTTTGTTCAGCCTCTTTGAATGAAATATTTGCACAGTCTTTCGAGTTGTTGATTTCCGTTTTTATTCAGGAGGCTTCGTTTCAAGAACGAGTGGATTGGCTAAAAATCGCACTGAAGCGCCATAGTGTAGCGCCATAGCGCTATGACATCCCAAACTATGTTACTGCGATTTGCTAAGTTAAATCTATGCCTCTGTGATGGCTCAATGCAGCTAAATCGAGGGGTGACGGTTCAGGGCGACATAATTGATTTAGTCTGATTAATCGGCGCTCCTTTGAGTTGTGGACGTACTTCAAAGAGTGGGAAGATTAAGTCCACAAAGTGATTCAGTATACACCATGAATTGAAGAATCTTCTTATGGCAACTTGCAGTTCTAACTCCCTTTCATACCTTGCGTAATAAATATTTATCTGAAAGGTGGTGCTTCAGGGCGATGGTACTCTATATGATATTTCTTAGGGTGATTTGTCACAAAACAAAACTAAAAAGTTTTATATGGTAAAGTTTGCTTTTTTCTTTGGTGATATCAAGTATAAAAAAGAAGTTTGCAAGATGGTAAAGAGTAGAAGGAAAAAAGTTTTCAATTCTGTGTATAGGATTGCATCCTTTTAAAACTATTTATTATCTATTCTTATTACCAAATACCATATAACAAACGAAACAGTCTATAAGCAATAAGTAAACCTGATTGGCAGTTGAAGGACCATAGATTACTGTATCTGTTGGATCTTCAATATCTTCATGAGCCAGATGTAAAAATGATTTTGCATCTCTTGGACAATACTGGTGCCTTTTTTCATCATCATCATAGTTTGTGCAATGATACAATATCGCACCCACTGCCTTTTTCATTTGTTACAAAATTACCCTGGTTTTCCCTAATAGCAATGCCATAAAAATTCTGGAGACTGTTTATGACTTTAGCCCTCTTCCTGACGGTGGGGTTGGTGAATTTTTGTATGATTTTCTAAAATCACGCAAGCGCGTACCAAGCCTCTTTTGTACATGGCCTATGCACTCTAGCTTACGTGGCCTTATTCCATAATCTGTATAAGGATTTGCTGCAGAAACTTCCTTGAACGACGATGTATCACCATCACCAGTGTAGTTATGGTAAATCAACTTGTGCTTCTGAACAGAAGATGTAAAAATGGCAATTGCTCCAGCACCTTCCATTGCTCCAGAAGACTTTGAATGATTTTTCTTACATATGTGCTGCAATTTCCACTCATCATATTCAGCTGTACCTTTCTTTGATTCCCATTTTTGACACAGCCTGCAGTACTTTCACATCACATGTTTATCAACGCATAGACCATTGCAAATTGCTGTCACTGCACCATTCAAGGAAGCATGTCCGCGCTTCTGCCAAGTTCCATCAATTGAGACATCGCATAACGTTACTGAAGGGTCTCCTGGAACTGTTTGTTCTGTTTCATTGTGGACTTTCTCAGCAGCTTTCCTCATGCTTGCATTGGCTGCATTCTCGTATGCTATGATCATGTCTCCCTTGATATTTTCATAGCCTGGCCAGGACAATCCATGCATATTCATAATTCTTGAGAAATTGTCAATTCCTTGATGGCCCTTTCCTATCTCTCTGAATGCTGTTACAACTCGAACATTGGACTCAAAGAAAGATCTTCCACCTCTAGCCTTTGGCTTAGTTTTGCTTGATGAATACTGGCTCATTTCCCAATTACAACTGGTACACCTAACTGCAAGCTTGTGAGCAAGGCCCATCCTATTCTCAAGCACATCAACAATTTCCACTTTGCTGCCACAATCCAGACATTTTCCAACATTACTCATCATCTCTTTCATGATTTTGAAGTTGATTACAATGAAATAATCTTCACACTGTCCATCGTGTTCGCCAATAGGGACTTTAAGCATTCACAACGGTAACAGTAACGCTAACGTTAACCAAAGGAGTTTGCATAGTGCGCACGCGCGAAGGGGGATTCCTCCTACGTTAAGGTTTTCGATGACTGTTCTGGAACGTAAGTTCCTCATTCTTAGCGTACTGAGTAAACATTAACTATATCGTGCTTTTTATTTGCCTTTTTATCAAACAAAACTTCACTTAAGAACTGAAATATGGCTGCTACATGTGCTTCGAAGACAAATGGGTAAGAATATTATGCTTTATGCACTTTTTCAGTGATAAATTCTCTCAAACTTGACTCCGACGTTAGGCAGCCCAAAAAGGGCCTAAGATATCTTGTGAGTATATCCATCTTGTAGGCCTAAGTAAGGCAATTACACTCATGTTTTATAAGAAACCGCTTGTAAGCAACTGCAGTAAACTCTTCTAGAAAATTGAAAAACTCTTCTAAAAGTGATCAGAGGTCAAATCGAAGTTAAGAAACTTTTTCAATGTTTGGTTTGCTACCAACAAACCATACTAAAAAGTACAATTTTGTTTATTATGATTTGGTTATTCTTGTAATTCTGAAATTTTCTAGGATCGAAGAGCTATAGTATGGGCCCTCAATGGACTTTGATAAGTTGTGAAATTAAACATCTCGAAAACCAAGAAACTCTAAAAGAAACTGTACTACAAAGTTCAGAGTCAAGTTTTTTTTATTGAAAAATGAGTGTATATGGTGTATATACCATTTTTTCGCTTGTCTTTCCTCATTTTAATATGACAGTGATATTGTTTAATACTCTGCTTTCGTGAAAAAAGTTTTAATTTGAGCTTCTCTTGCTAAATCTTTAATCTACTGTTAAATACAAACATGCCAGATTCATTTGCCAACTAGTTTTTAAGGGAAAATGATTTGTGATTTGGTTTTAGAAAGCGATTCAAATGGACTAAGGAGCATGATACGTTGTTACTGAGAGAGGTTCTTGCTTCGGAGGTATGGCTTGCAAAATCAGGAAGCTCGGAGCGAGGAGAAGGTTGGAAAAAACTGTCTGAGATATTGAATGCAATTGAGAGGCCAAAATTTGATGTAACCCCTCGCTCAGTTAGGGAACACTTCCAGGGTTTGTTTGACCGTAGAAAAGCTAAAAACAGAGAAGAGGAACGAGCCAGTGGAATTACGCCAGATGAACCAAATGAAATTGAGGCTATGCTCGATGAACTCATAGGCATGTTTGAATCTGCTGCCGTCGATCAAAAGGCAGCTGATAAAGAAAAAAGTGAAAAGGCAGCAGCAGACATCGCAAAGGCCCAGGATATGCGGCAACAATCGTTAGAGACCTTTGCTGAGACAAGAAAGAGAAAAGGTTTTGGAGAAGGGGAAGGGTCTGGAAAGAGAGCTAGAAATTCAGGAAAGGACACTTTGACTTTTTTGCAGGATAAGTTAAAGATAGATGCTGAGTTTAAAAGGCAGGAGATGGAGTTGAGAGAGAGAGAGTTGGCAGAGAGTGCAAGGCTACGAGAGCTGAAGGAACAAAGTGAGCGAGAGCGGAATGCAGAGAACGGAGAGGGCAGGAATGTCGTGAGGAGCCTGGATAATGTGCAGCAGCAAATGCAGCAACAAAATCAAATTTTAATGCAAATGATGCAGCAACAACAGCAGCAAGGGCAAATGATGATGGCCATGTTGCAACAATTTAATAATAATAAGAAAGACTAATTGTGAACACATGTGACATAAATTAGAATATGCTTTATATATAACCGTTCATTTACACAAAAATATTTCTGCTGGCATGAAACGCTTCTACATGTATCCTCATAAAGAATTATTTCCTNATACTGGCTCATTTCCCAATTACAACTGGTACACCTAACTGCAAGCTTGTGAGCAAGGCCCATCCTGTTCTCAAGCACATCAACAATTTCCACTTTGCTGCCACAATCCAGACATTTTCCAACATTACTCATCATCTCTTTCATGATTTTGAAGTTGATTACAATGAAATAATCTTCACACTGTCCATCCTGTTCGCCAATAACTTCATCAAGCCGCAATCTTTTGGAGCTAGGAGGAGTTCCACATGCTTGTTGGTTGTCTGCTGCCATGTTGTTTGGGTTAGGCCCATCCAGTTTTCTTTTCAGCCCACTGCCTTTTTCTACTTGCACATAACGGTTTCCGTGGAACTTACTTTTCTTTGTTTATGTCCTGTTCTTTTTTGAACCCATGTCTTTCTTCTTCTTACATTAAATTAGAGTGTTGGACGTTGAACTTGCCGGAATCTTGATTGCCCTAATATTTTCGCGGGAAAATACAGAGCTGATTTTTATTCCTTTGCCTTGCATGCAAACTAAAAGGTCCCGTATGTGAACAAAGAACATAGGGTGCCCATATTATAGAACAGACGCAGAAATCAATCAAACACAGGGATTTCAAAAGTCTAACTGTAAAAGAGGGGCAAGCATTGATTTTTGGGGGCTGATTTGACATCAAATGCGTTGCTATGGCGTTGCTATGGAAAATTAATGTCACTACTCTGCAGAAAAGTGAAGAAAACATATATTTTAGCTACAAAGATGGCCAAAACATGCTGGTAGGCGTAATCTATGGTAATTTTGACACAAGAAACTTTATTAAAAAAATTTTCAAGAAAAATTTAAAAATTGTCTGACGGTTTTATAGGAGCTACCTTAACCCTATTTCACATGGGGTATTTTTATGACATTTTGGCATGGGGGGCGTTTTTGGCCCCCCTCTTTTTCTCTGAGAATACACAGGATATAACAATAAGACTTACCTCAATTGTTCTTTGGACAATGGGCTTCTCAAATATAACAATGGTAAATAATTAGTTGCGTGATTCGTTGCTAGGCGACCAAAAACAATGGAAAATTGGCAAATTTAGCTTCTTCACAAGAAAAATTATATTTAAATAATTACTCAACTTATTGAATGCAAATGGTCTTAAATGATAGAAAACATATATTAGAATCAAATATATACCTTGAAGCAATTTTAAGCATCTATTTATAAATAAATTAGCACCTAATTAGCTCTATGTTCTCCAGACGGACCATCACTACAGTTTTTTCAAAGAATTAATTCGTTTTCCAACCCAAATCAACTCAATATTCATGACACAAGCAAGATAAGACTAATTTGCTACAAAAATTTGAATTCATTTACTTATTTATTCGAAAAATGACATCATAAATGTAAATGACGTCATAGATATTAAATTTTGCTGATGTCAGCAAATAATAAAAAGTTATATATAAAATAAAAGCTCTCATCATGATCAATTGAATGATACATGTTTGAAGTAATTCAGACAAGAAACAAAGAAGTTATGGATGTTTCAAGCTTTTTTTTGTTGACCACTCTCCAAAAATGGTGCTATTGTGGTCATCTGACCGATTTTAGAACAATGAAATATTGAAATTGTAATTGGCAGCTAAAGTTCATTAAAAGTCACAAAGGTTTGCACAGTGATCCAGAATGTCAAAATAAGGCAAGAAAAGGCAAAATGTCAAGAACAATAAATTGTAAGAAATACTCTTTTTCACCATTTGTCCAATACAGTATACATTGAATATTCAAACAAAACTAATCCGAGCTGAATCAGACTGCTAAGTCCAGAGAAATTCTCTTTCAAAGTTAGGGTAAATAAACTGACAAGAAATTATAGGCTGCAACTATGTAATAACACTTTACCGGATGTTAATTGATTTTACAATATCTCCGTCCACAGTAGTCCAATTTCAAAAACTTTTTTTTATTTTGAAGAGTATCATGTTTTCTTACAATTGAAGGGAACCATCGACTTTTTTACGATAAATAGATGAGGAATTTATCACTGTTTATCCCTATTCTACATGGGTAAATCAAGTACTACTTTTTCATGGGGGGGCAAAAAAGGCCCCCCCCCCTGATTTTCTCAGCAACTGTGATGTCTACCGCAACGCAAATTGGTACACATAATTACCAAGCAATTACAATTCTAAAAATAGAAATATATGCTAATTAGCCACGTGACCTGTTGCTAGGCAACGCAAAAATAATGGAAATTTGCTGATTTTGGTTCTTCTCCTAAAAACTTAAATTGTTCATAGAAAAATCGTCAATAAACATCTTTGACCCCATCTATATGATGACTATTGATTGTTCTTGATGAAAAATGCCAGAAATTACATTTTTTGAATTATATTGTTATAAAAACTGTCAATCAAATTCATAAATGATACCGCAGCAAATTCTATGATGCCATATTGGCATTTTTGACCAAGATAAACTAAAGTAAATTGATCTTGAGTTGTTAATTGATCAATTTCAATCATAATATACTAATTATTTCATATGTTTATCATAAATATGATGTCATATATAAGTATGACGTCATTTATCTTAAAATTTGCTGACGTCAGCAAAACGCAAACAATTATATATCAAACGAAAGAAGACTTCAACAAAAATTGATTGGTACCAATTCCATGGAAATCAGATGTTTATGAGAAATGTTATGCACGTTTTAGCGATTTTCTTTGAGACCTCTCTCCAAATATGGGCATGTCATAGTCATGTGACCAATTATATGACAATTACCTATTGTTTATTTGATACAGTATTAAATTTTATTAAAAGTCATATAGGTTCTAGTCTTTTATCACATGTAGTTTAAGAGCAATTCGAGGAATTTTGCTTGGGGGGCCTTTTTTGCCCCCCCCCCCATGTAGATTAGGGTTATAATATTTGTTTGTTTTCCGGAAGTAGCCACTTAGGATATGTAAATTTCACAAACATGGTTCAAAATTTAGAAAATAAGTAAAAGTAAGTCTACCAGCGCCCAATTTCCATCAAGTACCATGTTTGAGTAAATCATTGACGGAAGCAATCGTGCAAGATCGTACTAAGGGAAAAAAAATTTATTTCTAAAGTATCAACTTCTTTCCTTATCATTTTGAAAAATGTCCTCATTTGTTACCTTCCTATATAATTATCACAAAAATATGATCTTGCTGTTAGCGATGAGACATCAGATGGCTCAAACATTCTGATGATGTGATTTTTTCACACTGAACAACAGAATGGTCTCAACTGCTCCTGCGCAGTGGCTATTTTCAAGATTCGAAAACTTAAATTTCAAAGCAGTCACTTATCCTCAGAAAAACAAGATCGCAAAATCTGACCTTCTTTCGAGCAAGCTCTTTCACACTCGACAGGCATGCATATCCTTACAAGTTAGTAAAATATAATTTAAAATTGAATTAAAACTAAGCAACTCACATTCGCGGAACAGAATAATGTCTATACTAATGATAGAAAACCAACGGTCACAAAGTTACAGTTCTACAATTACATTTTACCAATAGTGACTTCTTCCTGATTGGGAGTATAGGACAAAACAGAAGCTTGCTGTCGCTTAACCAACATGTTTTGTCTGACTGATGCAATTACAGGGGCTGAGATAATGAGCATGCAGACAAATATATCATTAATATTACTTCTAACTGACGTCTGCCTCGCCCTGCAGCCAGCACCACTACGAGAATTTCGCATATGCTTATTCCATATTATTCAAGAGCACTCTCTGACCAGATTGCGATTGGGCCACCGTTTTGCATCTCAAAAAGTTCCCAGTTATGGGCAAGCATCTGGTGAACTGATGGACTGATTCTCACCCATGGGAAATGAAGCATGATGTGAATCATGGTTTCATGGCAGTGCATCTTAATTTTCTGGATATCAACGACTTTAGTGATATCAACACTTTCTGCTATAGACAACGATACATTAAATTGACCGAGAAGAATTCTGAAGTTTTCTCGATCAACTGCATCATCGATGAGACTGCAGATTGCTTCTCTATTGTACCAAGCAAAGAAGCAATGCGATACTGGGCCAGTATTGGTGTTGCCGCCTACTGTGGTTGGAGAATCCACAAGCAGACCACCACATATTGCCTTAATATTGCTTATCACAATGGCCGTTCTGGCAGCAATATCAGCCTTCACGGTAGGATCTGCTTCACTCCAAACTTTGTGCCCTGCCACTAAGTGGTAAAGAATCTTCAACACAAAATCCAAGGAGCGTAATGCCTGGTGCAGTATGGCAAACAAACAACCAGATTGTGTTAAGAGGGGTTTGTGGCACTGTCCACCCCTTAAGGGATTACTATGAGTAATCTTGCCACTCTCAATAAGTTCCCACCTGCTTCACATGCTTTTTGATTGCTGTATCCAGGGTTCAGTGCAAGTGAATATATGTATGTAGCTCTGGGCCTTTTAAAGGCATTAACCTCCGCAAATTCTTTGTCAATGCATTAGTTGCTGAGATCTTTGCTAACCACAGGGGAAGGGTTTACAGCTTCTATGCCAATACCTTGCTTTCCAGACATTGCAAGAGCTTAAAAAAACACTTTAATCCTCAAACTGGGCATAACATAACCTATGTTATACAGCTGTTGGTCTACTCCAGAAACTTCACAGATACCAAAAATGCCCTCTTTTGACTTTCTGTCTCGCTGGAATTTCAATCCAAAAAAGAACTCCTTGAAGTTGAATGCAGGAGGGAGATTTCTCAATGTAATAAATCTCGGCATTGACAACCAGCCATAAAGCATTTGGTCAATGTGATTGAATTCAATGCTAATCTTTGTTGCAGTCTCGTCCATCATGCATGCCACAGGCTCACATGTATCTAAATTAACGACTGTGCCATCTGTCCTTGGAAACATATCCACTTGCAAAACATCGTTTTGTGACAAAAGTGCCCTGTTCGCTTTTTTAAATAGTGTCAGTGAGTTCTTTATTTCCATACAACGTTGCTGCACTTACTATATTTTGTACGCTTAACCAAATTCAGGATTAGAACTAGGCCCAACCTATCTCAAGACAGTAGACCTATGTGGGCCATTTAAATTGCTTGCAAGATTGTTGTACTGTGAAATGGAAGAGTTTGTAAAACGATCAATCCAAAAGTCACGTTCAACTTCAGTGTAATAGTTGCATTTTCTGCCAACATTCATGATTAGAGATTTAAGAATACCTTTGTAAAGAGAAGGCATTTCAAACCTTGCTTTGCAGAATTTTCAGCAATTACCTTGTCAAAGAAAGATTCACCATCACCATTGCCAATGATGCCTTGGAAACTACCTGGAAATTTAATTGGCAGATTGAGTTGATGAAGGAAATCAAGAACAGATAAGTTTGGCTGACCATCTGGAGGCACGATAACATGTTGATAAATAGCATTTCCAAGCTCAATGCATTCCTTGTATTCACTTGCCAAGGTTTCATTAATTTTATCATCAGGTAGTTGGAATTTATTGCTCAGAAAATACATTCCAGTATACATGCAGATAACTGTACATGCATTGCTCCAAGTTGTTGTTGCTAATGCTCCTTGTGATACCTGGGGAGAAAAGACAAAGTTGTCAATTCCTTGAAATTGTCCAATTTTCGAGTTTAGCAAGACAGATTTCTGCGGCTGAGATGAATGTACTGAAGCAGTTCCAGAATGAAATGTGCATTTGCATACAATTGATTTCCCTCATGTATTACAAATACCATCTGGGCACATTGGACATGATTTCACATTGGCGCTGCCTTTTTTTGACCTTTGCATTCATGCCCACATTCTTNACAGGGGAAACAAAAACCCTGGGGGCCAGGTCATACATACAGTAGGTTATTTCTAATGGTGATGTTTCTCAAAATCCTGTCTTGTTCTAATGGTTATATTTTCAATAAGATCTCAAAAAACGTTCTAAAATTTAGTAAAGAGTCCCCAAAATCAAGGTCCGCGCTTTAGAATTTCGCCCTATATGAAAATTCTAAAACGCGGACAACATTTCGCGGACCCGGAAGTCATGTCTCTCGAGAAGGTCCGCGTGGTCCGCGTTATAGACCTGGCCCATCAGGTAGTTGGAATTTATTGCTCAGAAAAGACATTCCAGTATACATGCAGATAACTGTACATGCATTGCTCCAAGTTGTTGTTGCTAATGCTCCTTGTGATACCTGGGGAGAAAAGACAAAGTTGTCAATTCCTTGAAATTGTCCAATTTTCGAGTTTAGCAAGACAGATTTCTGCGGCTGAGATGAATGTACTGAAGCAGTTCCAGAATGAAATGTGCATTTGCATACAATTGATTTCCCTCGTGTATTACAAATACCATCTGGGAACATTGGACATGATTTCACATTGGCGCTGCCTTTTTTTGACCTTTGCATTCATGCCCACATTCTTTACAGTGGGGACGTTTGTATGCAGAACTGGGACCTGCAGAGAAATCAGAAGATGGAACAGTTATCAATGAAACAGACAGAGGCTGTAGTGCTAAGATTTCATTGTTCAGCTTCTTTATTGTAACATCAAGGTCAGCTTTCGGTATCTCCTGCACACAAGGGTCTGAAATATCACCATCAGAAGTCTTATTGTCATTTGGATTTATATCTTCCTCCTCTCATCGATCACTAGGTGAATTTACTGCAGTTTTTGCAATGCCAGCTAACCTGAATATCTCATTCTTGACGAATGCATGACAAATAGTACATGCCTCAGCATTTGCTCTGCATTTATCATGAAATGAATGCCAGCCACCATTAAACTTTGTCTGAGGCAAATTAGTGCCGGGAGTGGAAGGACAACCTGGCAAATCACAAGGAATGTTAGTTTTTGGCGGGAATTTAGAATGGAATCCAATTGGTGGGCATTGCATTGGAATTTGATCATGTTCCCACAGGCTTCTATCAATGGTATACTTACCAGCTGCAAGGTTATTAGCCATTTTCACAGGCTTCTATCAATGTTATACTTACCAGCTGCAAGGTTATTAGCCATTTTCACGAACAAAGATTTAAGGATCGTTGCAGCCTTAATCTTTAGTGAATTTAATTGCTGCATTGAAAAACGAATGGTAACGAGGCGGTGTAAATGCACGTCTACAGTTCTGCTGTTGTGACTTTGACGAAAAAATTGTTTTCGCCTTTTGCCTTAGCATTTCGAGAGTAAAATATGATTTGGTTTGAGCACAAAGAATGGAATGAACGTTTTCAGCTCCGTATTCATCAAATATTGTGATGTTCTCTCTGATGCTATTAAAAATGTCTGGACGACATTTTTGCCAATACAATATATTCGATAGCCAGATAAGCAGTGCTTTATCGTAGTGCCTCCTGCGAAAGCAATAAAACATTACCCATGCAAAAAAGACAGATTTGAAATATTCTAAGAATGTGTTACAGAAAGGTGACTAAATAGATCGACGAAACACGTGGCAAATAATTGTCAAGGAGATTCAGTAACGTGCCATACTCGGAATCCCTGCAATTTGTAAAAGCGGTATTAACAGCGGACCGTATAAACGTCCAGCCTCCATAGATGAGCTCAAGTAGAAGTGTTCTTGGCTTTGGTTTTTCGGCTAACTTGCTTTTTGGAAAAACAATTTCATGGATATATTTCAGGAACTGATGGTACATTCTAACAACATTTTCTTGGGTATTCAATGAGATGTGTAAAGCACCAAGCATGGGAATACAAGAAAGATAATGTGGAGAAGTAGTTGCACTTACGTTTTCTGTTCGTTTTCCTGTGACATTTCCCGCAGTATGTGCTTGCTGTTGGAAGTAGCTATGCATTTCTCTTGTGTCGATCTGGTTTTTAGAATAAGCATGATCTTCTGTACTCAAATTAGACCTTGTATTGCTGTTATTTGACTTGTCAGCTGGTAAATTTTCATATGCAATCTGGCGTAAATAATATTGTGTTGGCCAATCTCCAAGAATGAATAATGTGAACTGTGAAGCATAATCTCTCATTTTGGTTGAAAAAGAAGATCAAGTGCATGGCGATAGTCGCTGATTCCCTTCAATTTGCATTCCTGAAAATCTAATAGATACAAGTTGTCAAGCTTTCGCATATGGCGCACATTGTCAGACTCCTTATATTGGTGTGTGGCCAAGTGATGCCTGACAGTCTCTGGATGGAAGAAATCAGAATTAAACGCATCTAACATAAAGGAAGCAAAGGTTGCTGAAGTAAAACGTACACACCTGTTGCTCATATCAATTGCCAAATCATGTGGAGAAATTACATTAGGATCTAGGTGGTCATAATTTTGATGAAGTTGTATGCCTGGCAGGTAGGGGAAACCGGGAATGACAAGTGTACACATGCATTTTGCCTCAGATGTACTTTCACTGTCACTTCTCCTATGACTGTGAATAGTGGTGAAATCTTATATAATTGCGATGATGAGGTGGCCAGCACCTTCCATAGCATTATTGACGACTTCATTAAACTCATGCTCATAGGATGACATGGAAGCAACCTTGTGGGACCTACTTGTCCTACATGCACAAGTAACACCTATTTTCCTTGCTGTGTCAAGAGCAGGCCTGTTAAGATTTTCTGACATCAAAAAGTTGCCAAATTCTTTTTGCATGAAATTGCATTTCTGGCTTAACCTATAATAAAGACTATATATGACATTTATTGCTAGCTTTTCAATGTCTGATTTGCGTCTTTCCTTTCTTCAAGATGATGACATGATGCCAGTAATTCCATCGAAGATGTTTAGTGCCCTATTGTCAATGCAGAACTTTCTAAATTTTGCAGCATCCTAAATTGGACCGGGCGATTGAAAAGCAGCGTAAAAGGCTTCTTTGAGTCTTCTCAGTTCACTGCTTAGATGAGACCAAGGAGAATTTTGCGAAAGAATACACTTCAGCATTCCAGGGGGCAGAATGACTTCACCATCTGAATTTGTCATTATTGGGCCAAGCTCCGTTTCTTCCAGCATGGTCACGCCATGATCCTTGTGCATTGGAGATGTTGCCTGGTCTCTGTATGATGTTGATGCTGCTTGTCCTTCTGTATCAGTCATATCATTGGTGTCATTGTCATCAACAATTTCATTTGTTTCGTTGGTGTTGCATTTTGAAGTGCGAAGAAAACCTTTCAAGTCAGATTCTCTCAATCTTCTACCAACTTTGCAATGATATTTGGCTGCACGCTAAGGCGAAGTATGATTAATATATCTTTACTTCTAAAATTATTTTTCTACAGATGGTACAGCTTATGAAGTATACGCCCTTGTTCATAATTCATCCCCAACAACAAAAATGTAGGGAACAGACCCACAAAATGTACTAACTATTCCAAGTTGTTGTATGTGGAAAAGTATGGCTGACGCTTTTTGTGCAAACCTTAAAATGTATAAATTTTCGTCACAAGGGTAAACCTCCACACTTCGGAGGTAGTGACAACCTTTGCACTGGGTGATCCAATAAAAAGTGAAACCTTCTGAGAAAATATGAAAAATATATTTTGTTGCCGATCTTGAAAATGTCTTTTTATGCTTTTGTTTCAATGGTAAAGTAAGCTTCAGGGGCGATTTCATGTTATTCTTGTGGAAAGAAGATGATCATAGCAGGACAATTTCCATTTTTCCTCTGAAAATTAAATGCCATTTCAAGATTTTGCATAGCTGTCAAATTAATTTGGTCCTTCACACAAATACACAGAAGGAATTTTCAAGATCAGTCATATAAAGAAATTTTAATTTTTTCCAAACAGTGTCACTTTGTATGTATTTTTAACGTAATTTCAGACAACTTTAATTACGGTGTAAAGACGAGTTGAAAAGAATAAACTGATAAGACGAAAGAGGAAATATAATGTAAACTCGCGTTCTGGTCTACCACTCCAGTTTCCCTGAATCT
>REGM01000325.1:10218-33136 GCA_004194415.1 Aurelia aurita
TGTGGGCCTTGTGGTTGTGTTGACCCCTATTTATTTGTGGGTCTTATTTAGCATGCGCACTTACTTAATGTGCTGGCCTCCGTTGAATGTGGGCCTTGTGGTTGTGTTGACCCCTATTTATTTGTGGGTCTTATTTTGCATGCGCACTTACTTAATGTGCTGGCCTCCGTTGACTGTGGGCCTTGCTAGTGTTGACCCCTATTTATTTGTGGGTCTTATTTATCATGCGCGCTTACTTAATGTGCTGGCCTCCGTTGACTGTGGGCCTTGTGGTTGTGTTGACCCCTATTTATTTGTGGGTCTTATTTATTTAGCATGCGCGCTTACTTGGTGTGTTGGCCTCCGTTGACTGTGGACCTTGTGGTTGTATTTGACCCATATTTATTGTGGGTCTTATCTAGTGTGACAGACCTTTTACCTTCTCTTTGCTTTCTATTCTTCCTTGGCTAGTCCTCTTCTCCCCCTTTTTTCTGTCTTTCGAGGCTGGGTAGGTAAGGGTTCAGATAAGAAGAATCTTTTCTGTATGTGATTGGGTGGGAACACTGAGTGTTCTATGGCCGGTAATTCTTACCATCCAATCACCGACAGTAAGGATGTGAATTTTTCAGGCAGTTATGGGCTGATGCACTTCCTTTCCGAATGGCCTTAATGATATTTCGCGTTAAGCTTGGGGGGAAGTATTAATGTGAGGCAATGCGAAAGAAGTAGAAGATTCATATCATACACAACGAAATTTGATCTGTTTTCTATGGTTCTCGGATTCAAGTCATTTTTTGGGATCATATTTCAAAAGTTTCAACCCACTCACATCAAAACAAAACATACATCTCAGGATTATCTCGAACTTTTGTTCGCTTGCCAACGTGCTCAGAATGGTCAGAATGACAACCCAGCTATGTTGCAGTATGGTACGAAGATATTTTATGACTTATGGCTTTAATGCATTCATTTAATAGATTTGTAAATTATATGTCGTAGTCCTTTGAATTGTTTATCATGTTTCTTTTTAAGTTTAGGCATTAGTTTTTCAGACATAAGTGGTTCGAAAAGGATGACTTATGAGATATTTGTGATGCTTCCTTCAAAGCATCAATTATTTAAAAACTCACGACAACTAGTATAGGGGTACAATCAATATATAGGCACCACAGTATGTTGAGATTATGATACTTGTAAAAGCAATGCAACAGATCCAAATGTAAACGACGGGTGTAATTTAAGGAATTCGGAACCACGGAATTCAGGAATCCGGAATCACGGAACTATGGAATTACGGAATTCGGAACTGCGGAATTACGGAACTGAGTCACAGGTATAAATTGCGGAACACAAATTCTCTGGAATTCTATCCAGTGAAATTGCAGTGGCTAAGCCATGAAATGTTGTGGCATAGCTTCCTTCAAAATACAACTGGGTATAAATCTTGCTTTGCATCTTTTGGTACTATCAGAATAGATTCTGACAACGAAGTACACACAGTTATTGTTTTGGTGTCCTAGATTATCTAAAGATTCATCATAGACAAAATATTCAGTTATTTCTTTTTCAAATACCGTCGATATTTGCTTGCATTAAGCATTAATCTTGTAGTTGTAGTGTACCCCATCTAATGTTAATGTACCCCATTAATGTTAGTATGTTATCTTGTAGTTGTAGTGAAGTTATGTTGCGAGAAATACAAACCATTGTTTGTGTTTTTCGTATTTATACCTGGGTGTCTGTCTCAATACGATGTATCGGCCTTTGAAATACTACCAACAATTGAAAATTCAGTCTCTGTTGAATTTCCTTTCTGATTTGTTGCATGAAAGATCATATTAAATTTAGGAAAATAGGTTACCCCATTAGCGGCTTAAAAAATGGAATTCTGAAGTTTTATTAGGTACCTGGTTTTGAAGCCCACTACGAAATTGCGCAGAATTTTAAACAGATCTATCTTTTCGTCTCTTCAAATTCTTTAACATCATGTACCTATCAAAATCCAACGTGAAATTATAAAATTAAAAATCCTGGGCAAGATGCATGGGGTTTCAAGCTATTATTTCAAAGTCTTACACAAAATTTGGCTCAATTTTTATTAATGCTAAAAATAATTTGGCCTTTGGTCTGCTTTGATACAACTAAAACGGAAGAAATTTAAAGAGAAATAGCAACACCAAATTTTGCGAATTTTTCAAACGTGGATACATCATTTTGGGACACCCGGTACTTTCTGTATCGAATGATTAAATCTTCGAGAAATAAACAGCTCTGTCATGCACTACTTATCAGAGAAATTCTATAAAAAGTAACTCATTGTTTAGGAACTATCTGCTTTGCAGGAACTAGGCAATTTGAAGAATGACATATTTGGTCAAAATCATTTGTCAAAAGATGCCCCTTTTAACAAACATGGATTTCTTGAAGATAGTGCAAAATATACAGTTTATAGAGTATCCTTTTAAATCTTCCCCCTAAATTGTATCCTGAAATATTTATCTTTGGCCCATAAAATATATAGAGAGTTTGTGTTCCGCAATTTATACCTGTGACTCAGTTCCGTAATTCCGCAGTTCCGAATTCCGTAATTCCATAGTTCCGTGATTCCGGATTCCTGAATTCCGTAGTTCCGGATTCCTTAAATTACACCCGTCGAAATGTAAACACTAAACTGCACTCATTTTTTTATAAGATGGCATTAATATATTTTTTATATTTTTCATCAAAGGTCAATTCAAAGTTAAGAAACTTTTTCAATTTTAGCTGAGTTGCGAAATGTTTTTAAACAGAAAGTTTATCACCAATCCAAATAATACCAATAAGCATAATATTTAATTATGATTTGGTTCTTTCTTGTCAATTTTGGATCAAACAGCGGTTCTCAATGAATTATGATAAACTGTGAAATTTAGTTTTATGAAAACTTAAGAAACTCGTCAATAAGCATTTACTATAAGAATTGAGCCCTACGTTAAGAAACCCTACGACAAAAATCAGAGACTCGTTTCTTATAAAAAACTGAGTGTAGTTGTAACAGAACACACTTTCTACAACATGTTTCTTCCATGCAACTGAAATCGAGAAGTAACAACAAAACCTTTGTACTACTAAAGCAAGTAACTAAGACAGGTTGTGTTCAAATAACTTAGACAGAACTAAAGCAGTATTTTCCGTGGTTCAATTGATACCTTTCTTTATCAGCAACTAGGTCAGTCACTGGCGGTAATTGTTTAAAGTCCCCACAGAGAACCAGCTTTATACCACCGAAACATTGATGTGTGTCTCTTGCATTGCGTGCAATGAATTCTAGGGTATCAAAGGCCTTATTTTGTCAGCATCGAAATTTCATCGATAATGAGGACATCACACTGCTTCCAACTCTTCACTGCTTCTTGATTTGCGACAACTTTTTGTAGAAGCTGATAGCGAGAGCCTCGCCCAATGCCGATTCCCACCCAAGAATGAATGGTGCTTCCTTCAATCGGTGTACTAGCTAGGCCAGTTGTATCTGTTCTACCAACTTTTTCCTTTCCGTGTTTCTGCTCTAATTGCAAAGCGATTTCAATAAGGGTCTTTGTTTTTCCAGTCCCAGCACTGCCCGTAAAAAAGACACTTTTTCCCGAAACGCACAGATCAATCACAATTTGCTGTTCCCTGGTAAAAATTACATCATCGGTCATCGACATGTTTCTTCCATTGTAAAGCCAAAAGTTCGCTACTGAGAGAAGATAAAATTTTTGAACCAAAACACCCGAGAATGACAAAACTTAACAACGGAAGTTGAATAATGATCTTGAGCCTGAATTTGTCATTTTTCAGAAATATGAAACTAATTGTCATTGCATTGTTTAGAAACAACCTCTCCACATAACCCAGCAATGTAAATATATTCATTCAGTAGACAAGGGTGCACAAATTGTTCAAATCATCTAGTGGCAACCCCCAAGAAAACTACGAAATAACCACTTTGGAGGCAATACGCATCTAGCTAAAAATGACTGTGCTGCAGGAGGGTTTAGGAGCTTTTATTAAAATAAATAAAACTGACTTAGTTTACAACTATTGATTAAAGAAACATTTAAAATAAATAAGATAAATATGTCCATGTCTATTTTAGAATAATAAGGCCTATCTTCAAAATTAGTTACCTATTATATATAAAATAGTTATTCTTGTTTAGTAAATGACCAGTTTCTTGTTTAGTAAATTACGAATATTTAATGATGATCTACATGTTTTTAATGCCGAATTCATTAGATGAATTCGACTAGACCAAAACTTGCTATCTTTCTTCTTCTGTCTTGTTTGTCTTCAGACAATAAAGATCGTAATTCAGACAGTCTGGTATGAACTGAGAAATATCTTGTTACTTGGCAAGCTTGGCTGCCATCTTTGTTGTCGAAGTTAGAGGCTAGTTGGTTCACCCCCATGCTAAAAAGTGGCCCTGCGACGATGTAATAAGTCTAGCTAAATCCTTTGTTCCTCATTTCAGTCTTAACTGTACTCTGACTCTTCCTTGTACTTTTCGAGAGTAAAGGGGTTGGCTGTACCAGGCACATTTACTACCTCAGTGCCATCCTTGTATGCCAGTTTATATCTGTCTTTGCCGTTGAAATTTGAGTTAAAAGCAGAATCTTTCTTGATTGCCAAAGAAAGGATGTCTGCTGCTGTTGCAGATGGCAAGACTCTGATAGGCAGGTTTTTTCCCCGGTTGATCGTTAAGGCATCTGTCATTGTGGCAACATGAATGACAACTGGTTTTTCCGCTTTTTCTTTTTGTGACACACACTTCTGATTGAAAAGGAGCTTCTTTGCTCTGCTTCTTTCATGCTCTTAAATTCTTGGAAGGATTGAATGGAATCTGGCCTAGTTTTACCCGGCAGATTATTGGCTGAACTAGATCTCTTCCTGTTGCTTGTTTCTGATGCATGAGGTTCTCCAGCTGGGGCCTTTCTTCTTATTGGTGCATCATCGGGCCTAATAAATGTTGACGTGGAAGCTGTAGCAGCGTTTGCACCCTCTTCTTCATAAAGCTTGGTTCCACATTTTGGGCAGAAATGGAAGTGAGCAGAAACCTTGCAAGTACATTTGTGGCAAAAGCGCCTAGTTTCCTCCATGTTTCCTTTCTGGTTGCTCGTTCTTCTTCCTGTGAATCACTGAATCCCTGTCTGATCTCAACGTTTTGGCGCCAAAAACCGAGAACGAGAACAAAAACAAGAACGAGGCTTATGATAATTTTGTAGTGGAAATATATTTTTATTGGACTAAAGATATTTGTATTGGAACCAAATATATTTGTATTGGAATAAATACATTTGTATTAGAATGAATATACTTGTATTAGAATAAATACATTTCGTTGAATGAGTTGTACAAATTATATGTAAGGCCACATCTAGATTACGGCGATGTAATTTATCATGTGCCTCAAAGAGATGCTTGCTCTGGAAATTACTTGATGGAAAAACTCGAATCTATGCAATATTATGCTGCCATAGCAGTGACAGGAACCTGGAGAGGAACATCTCGGGAAAGGCTGTACAATGAACTTGGATGGGAATCGTTAAGCTCTAGAAGATGGAGTAGACGTCTTATTCTTTTTTACAAATTCATCAATAACTTGACCCCTGATTATACAAGGGACCCTGTCCCACCCTTGCATGAAACTGGCTACCCTTTTCGAAATCAACCAGTAGTAGGGCAAATAAGGGCAAGAACAGAAAAATTCAGATCTAGTTTCTACCCTGACTCTTTGTCTGAATGGAATAAGCTTGATCCCGAGATCGAGATGAGGGAGTCCCCTTCTGTTAGCGTCTTTAAGAAGAAATTATTTTCGCAAATTAGGCCTCCTGCTAATTCAGTATATGGTATCCATAATCCAAAAGGGATTGCGTATTTAACTCAATTAAGGGTGCGGCTAAGCAAGCTAAATTTCCACAAATTCGAACATAATTTTAAAGATATGATCAACCCAATATGTCCAATTAACGATGGCATAGAAGATACAGAACACTTCTTGCTGCTTTGCAATTCTTTCAGAAAGCATAAACGCAGTCTTCTCGCTGATGTCGATGATGTACTCAAAGCTTACAGATACTCCGAGGTTCCAGACAACANTTTTTAAAATTCATCAATAACTTGACCCCTGATTATACAAGGGACCCTATTCCACCCTTGGCTACCCTTTATGAAACTGGCTACCCTTTTCGAAATCAACCAGTAGTAGGGCAAATAAGGGCAAGAACAGAAAAATTCAGATCTAGCTTCTACCCTGACTCTTTGTCTGAATGGAATAAGCTTGATCCCGAGATAAGGGAGTCCCCTTCTGTTAGCGTCTTTAAGAAGAAATTATTTTCGCAAATTAGGCCTCCTGCTAATTCAGTATATGGTATCCATAATCCAAAAGGGATTGCGTATTTAACTCAATTAAGGGTGCGGCTAAGCAAGCTAAATTTCCACAAATTCGAACATAATTTTAAAGATATGATCAACCCAATATGTCCAATTAACGATGGCATAGAAGATACAGAACACTTCTTGCTGCTTTGCAATTCTTTCAGAAAGCATAAACGCAGTCTTCTCGCTGATGTCGATGATGTACTCAAAGCTTACAGATACTCCGAGGTTCCAGACAACAATATTTTGCAACTTCTCCTATATGGAAATAAAAATCTGCCCTTGGAAGCCAACAAATTAATCTTGAATGCAACAATGAACTATATTTTCGAAACAGAACGATTTGTTTGAAGATTACTCATCCCTAGATAGAACTCCCAGACCCCTTCTGTATGTTTTGTTTTAGTAGTTCCCTTTGTTTCCTAAGGAAGCTTGCAGCAAAATAATCAGATTTGCAAATTTTTTACCGTTTTGGTTCTAAACCTGAAACCTACACATGCAATTGATATATTTGGTTGCAGGCTACCTTCACATGTACCTTTGTTTTCCGTTCGTATTTGAAAATTTCTTTTCGTAATTGTAGTTAGGTGTAGTTTTATGTAGCTTTTAATTAATTTCCTTTTGAATAGCCGCAGGGTAGACATGTATTTCGCTCCCTGTGGTATCGTCGCTGTAGTATTGTAACGTAGTTTGTAGGTATTGTAATTAGTAACTTAGTTGTAAATTTTTGATAGCATATATAAAAANCATGTACCTTTGTTTTCCGGTCGTATTTGAAAGTTTCTTTTCGTAATTGTAGTTAGGTGTAGTTTTATGTAGCTTTTAATTAATTTCCTTTTGAATAGCCGCAGGGTAGACATGTATTTCGCTCCCTGTGGTATCGTCGCTGTAGTATTGTAACGTAGTTTGTAGGTATTGTAATTAGTAACTTAGTTGTACATTTTTGATAGCATATAAATAAAAATAAAAAAATACATTTGTATTGGATTGAATATATTTGTATTGGAATAAATATATTTGTATTGGAATAAATATATTTGTATTGGAAAAATAAATTTGTATTGCATGTGTGGGCCAACGTATGAACCTTCCAAAAAACCCAAAGAAGATGCCAGTGTTGAAGAGTTTCAAGCTTTGAGCTCTAAAGTTAAGATGAATTTCTACATTGATGTCCAACAACTGTATGACAATATTAAAGACACAAATTCCTTTGAAGACATTGATTTCTATTTGGAAAGTCTAGGTGCTCTCAGTATCTACACAGGTAATGATAAGAGGAGTGCAAAGGATGATTAAGACCCAGGCTAAATAAGAATGCTGGTTCAAATGGAAGTGTAGAGCCAGAAGTTTTTGTGAGTCAGGTCAATTCTTTGTTGTTACCAGAGGAAGCTAGAGCTGAGAATGAATGCATCTCTTAGATCCCCATTTAGTACCCAGCATGTTCTTGATGTTGTAAATAAAAGTGTAAATATTGTTGCTACTTTGTGTTGACTTTGGGTCCATTGTTTTTTTTTATTTGGAAATTCTGTTTTGTTTGTAAATAGTCATCTTCGTGAGCTGTTACCTTGTTGAGGTGAAGATGCTTGAGTGACTCTGTGACCCTTAGAGCTTTACTAGTTGGAACAATGATTCCATGAAGGGCTACCCATGCTAGGCAGGTATAGGGGTGGAGTCCAGACCAATAACAGTTTATACCCAGATCCATTTAAACATGTTTTTTTCAATAAGAAACACTTTATAAGAAACTCAACTCTCAAATCACTGAAAATTAAGAAACGTTAGCACCAGAACAAAATCATTTAAGGAACGCATTCTGTTTCATCAAGGAAACCTAATGCAAATTTTTACTCTGTCTTCGTTTTTTTCTTGAACTTTATGACTTTGAAGGTACTGTATATATTTGAGTACTACTTTGTTGTGAAATGTTCAAGATAATCCTTCCACATACTTCTGCTATACCTCTATTCTTAGCAAGTCCTTCAAGTGTTTCTGTAATAGACTGAAAAAGTAATAAGACTAGATTTTATTGCCATTATGTTTTAACCTCATTTTTAGTCTTGAGAAAGAGGCTGCCTTGTGCCTCGATAGTTGTTGAAAGTTCGCTGAAAGTTGTAGAGTTTGAGAAGATAGAAAAGCATTTTCGTTGAATTTGTGTGGATTATTTCCTCGATTATTCTGGCAGAGAACCCATTTTGTGTGTTATTTAACACTATTCTAACTGGGTAAATTGTTATCGATTTTCTACCGGCCCCCCTAATTATCTCCGCAAATATAACAGCTATGATAATGAGACTTGCACTGTATGATAATTGAACAAAGGACAATCCAAAAATAGCATTAATTAGTTTGTAGTCACGTGAATGGTTGCTAGGCAACCAAAAACAATGCACATGTTGATGAAATTGAGCTATTAGCATAAAAAGGTCTATTTTTACTAAATAACTTGGTAAAATCACCATGAAACTATCGAAATACCTGCTTAATATCCTTACTTTGCAGTTTCATGTAGTTTTATATCAATATTTTTGGTTCTAATTAATTAACTAATTAATTATGGATAATAAGATTCAATGCAAAATTGTTAGCGCAATAATGATGCTTAAACACCATCAATTTCGCATTTACTGGGTAAATTCAGTATTCATCAATATTTGAAATCATTCCATGATTTTTCATGCAAAAATTAATAATTAATTAGAGATATGACATCATAAAGATTGATGACGTCATACAATTTAAAAATTGCTGATGTCAGCAAATATAGATAAATTACATATAAAATGAAAGTACTCATCGAGACGAATCGAATGCTATATATATTGATGAGATTGAAGAACAGTTAAAGAAATTAGAGCCAATTCAGTGATTTTCTTTGTGGCCTGTCTCCAAATAAGGGCATCTGGTGGTCACGTGGTTAAAAAATAGGCATTGAAATTTTAATTTTTTTATTGCCAATTAAATTTCAACAAAAGTGAAGAAGTTTCAGCGTTATAGCTATCATCGTTTAACCCTATCAAGCCTAGGGTATTTGATGATCTAGGAAGACTAGGGGGGCTGATTCGGCCCCCCTATTTTATTTCTGTTCTGTACAACATAGAGCTATGAAACTTGGCATGTGTATAGTACATCATGAAATGAACCCAAAAATGGAATCTATTTTTAGATATGTCATGTGACCTGCACATGACGTCACAATGTTACATTTTCAAAATCATAAGGGTTCAGTACTAAAATATTTCGATCGCTGATTACTAGAAAACGAAAAGCAGTAAGGATATCAGTCCACATGTATTCTGTGGTCAAATTGAATTTGCTTTCTAGAAAATATTTGTTAACAAATGATTACGTCATCACACAAAAATTCAAAGAATGTGCGCATGCGCATTGCAAAAATACGGCGATTTACTCGTCCAAATTTAAAAATAAGTAGTCAGTTCGATAGAGCATCTAAAATAGTTTATATTCCTAGCTTCGCATTGATTTCCCACGTTCCCGGTAGATTTTATGAGGGTTTATTCAAAATTTGCGGTTGACTACTTTTGAAAATGAATTTTGTTTACCCCCTGGAATGAATTTCATTTTTCTAAAAAATTTATTTTTGGGTGTAGGAAAGATAAAAAGTAAAAGTCAGAAAGTTACAGAGTGGTAAGTGCAGTTAGGACTGATATACAGCAGAAAAGCTGCTAGGGGGGGCCGAATTTGCCCCCCCCCCCTAGGCTTGATAGGGTTAAGAGCTATTAAAATAAGTTTGATAGGGGGGGGGAGCAAAAACGCCTCCCCCTGTTAGAATAGGGTTACTTGTTATTGTGAAGCCTTGGATTATCAGTTGATGTTCCTGTCAAGTAAAGAGTTTAAGAAATTGTAACAAGTGATAGTGGTATTACAAGTATAACAAATGGTGGCCTAGTGTACATTTGTCAGAGAACGAAAGGAGTTCAGAAGATGCTTTATTTGTACTCGCACAGATCATGAATACAGCCGTTTTACTCCATGAACTTTATACAGCTGTTAAACTTGGCTATTCATGGAGATTTGAACGAAATTTGAGACCAGTTTTGCACAAGATTGAAGCAGTTTTAGTATCCTTTTGCAGTGAAATTTTATTGGGTTTATTTTGAGATTGGCAGTGAATTTGTTTGATGAAATTGACTTTGTTTGCTTGTTCAAATCCCTGCAGCAAGTTCGTAAATTTAATTGCCATCTTTTGTTCAGGGTTTTATTGAAAAATTGCCAGAAATTTCTTGTTTGTCTTCTGTGTTTGTTTGAAAATGGTAGAAAAGCTTTTTGAAGAAATACAGCCATTGCTTTGTAGGTTGTCAAAGGACAATTTGGTTGATATCTGTGTAGCAACAAAAGCTGCACAAATTGAAAACATTCACAATAAAAGCTTGTGTAGAATTCTGAATATATTGAATAATTATTTGGAAGAGAGTTTTGATGATGAGGAATCTTGTGTTATTTTGTTGAATTGTGTGAAGGATGCAAGCTTTAAGTTTCTTTCTTTGCAGGTTCCTAGTGGGGGGATCCCAGGGTGATGAGGATCAAGGTGCTGAAGGGGGGAGTAGTTAGGTTAGGAGATGGCAGTAAATATCTTGAAGCGACGCAAAAGTTTTCCACATTTCCTGGACTCCAGCAAAGGTGGATCTCTACATGTTGCCTGAGCAATTATTCTATCCGATGGCACTGCAATTTCCCAAGTTCTTCTGAAACCACACTGGACTGTGAAACTTTTCAGTGAAGATGACCAGCTGGACATGAATGCTTGTGAAAACCTGCTGGATTTTCTTAATACTCATCACCATTTCTGTGTTGGTGTCTCAGCAACTGACTTTAAGCAAATGTCATCAGAAATACACGTACTTTTGAAAAACAAGGAAAACCATAAAAGCCCTTTTGAGAGAGTGACACGCAGCAAATGCCAGGTATGGTTCAAAGGTGCCAAGAATACGAGCAAACTTGAAAAAGAAAATGGAGCAGTATGTCAAGAATGTATTTCATTTTTTCGATATGTAAAGAGGATGAATACAAGAAATGCAAATGAAAGCAAAGCAAGTCTGGGTAAGCGCCTGAAATATTCATCACACTTTGGAATCTCAAAGCTAACTCCTGTGAGAAAACAAAGAAGACTTAAGGCAGTTTAGTGGAACAGAGAAGAGCTGAGAAAAGAAGATTGAATGTATGAGGCAAGAATAAGCGAGTATCACACCAATCTCAACGACAGAGGCTAATTTTATAGAGATCAGTTTCATAACCAAGGTAAATAGGTGGCACTTGATTATTAATAATCGTAGATGGGTTCGAGAAAAGCAGCTAAAATCTAATTCCAGCTTTTATCATGCAAAACATTCAACTACGGAAAAGGTAGCACAGACCCTCAACTTTTGTATCAAAGTAGTCATTGACCTTAAAAAAAATACCTAGCAATACTTAATTCAAAAATTTCATCGAAAAATCCCTAATAAATCAGTATACACGCATTAACATTGTTTTCGATATACCTCAAATTCATTGCCCATTTGCATTCTAGATCTCTGCCATGCAATATCACTATTTGTTCCCTTCTGTGATTGGGATTATAAGTCTTTTCAATATTTATAAGTCTATAGGCCAGTTTACACGATCACTTTTTCCTAAATTTTTCCTAAAATTTATCTAAATTTTTCAACATTTAGCAAAAAATTATCGTGTAACAGGCAAACATTTATGGTGAAGCTTGATCTTATCACCTGTTTTTAATCCCGTTAATTGGCTTTAATGAGCCATCCTTGAAGATTTTATTCTGACCCAGGGTCAGAATAAAATCGCTTCTATCATTTTTTTTCAAAGGAGCCGACAAAATCTTACGTAATTGACTAACTTTGCTCAAATATTTTGGCGCGCTATTTGAATTTGAATTCTTGCAACTATTTTATGGCTACAAATCAGAATTTTTCCTTGATAAGAATACTTCCCCTTTCGATTTCGTTTCGTTGCAAAAATTACCAATAGCAACAAGACGGGAATAAAAACATGACGTCAGTAGCAACTTATGTTCAAACCAATTTCCGTGTCGATGAGTGCCTAACTTGAAGCATAAATTGGGGACTTATGAAATTTCAACTCGAAATTAAAATGGATGATGAGGAGAATGAAACTGTGGCTGCGTGTGCAATTTTTAAATGCAAAAGAATTATATTCTTTTTTGAAAGCTGTTACTGGTAAAAAAGTATTTTTTCGTCTGTCGCTGCTGTTTTCCAAAGCATCCGCCAAATCAAAATTCAAATAGCGCGCCAAAATATTTGAGCAACGTCGGTCAATTACGTAAAATTTTGTCGGCTCCTTTGAACAAAAATGATAGAAGCGATTTTATTCTGACCCTGGGTCAGAATAAAATCTTCAAGGATGGCTCATTAAAGCCAATTAACGGGATTAAAAACAGGTGATAAGATCAAGCTTCACCGTACATGTTTGCCTGTTGCACGATAACTTTTTGCTAAATGTTGAAAAATGTAGAAAAATTTTAGGAAAAATTTAGGAAAAAGTGATCGTGTAAACCGGCCTTATGACACACCGACTTCGCCGACCTCCAAGACAATATTTTGCGTCCCTGTTTTATGTTTTCAAATAGGCTAAAACCTAAACCATGGACGCATGCTTCGTGGATTAAAAAGTCCGCGTTTTTGGTTTTCGCAGGGGTCAAAACCAATTTCCGGGAGTTTGAGATAAGCAGCCCTTTATTTTTCAGGTATTTTCTCTAGAAAACAGCTCAAATATTTGATGAAAATTCCGTTCTTAAAGGGAATCGACATAGTTAAAAGCTGGCCCGGGCCAAGTTAAAAATATAGTCAATTGTATTTGATACTGTTGGTACGTGCCGTTTCATTGTGTAGCTGAAGAAAGAATGGGTGCGTGGGCGTTTTCGTAGCCTATTTATAGCGACCACTCAATATAGCTATGTCTATTCCCTTTAAGTGGCAGTGACTTAAGACAAAATACATCAAACGAAATTGACTGTTGCCAATGCTCAATCTTTCTCGTAATGGGCCTAAAATGTCCATTTCATGTTACCTAAAATTAATCGCTAGGTTTTTTGTGATAAAAATTTCGAAGGTCCATGGTAGTCATAGTAATACCTTTTTAACGTTAGTTTTACAGCTGTGCAAATACTAATAAACACTAATGATTACACCACAACGGAAGCATATATTATGGTATGTACTTACTTTCTTTTGAATTTATTTAGATCAAAGTTCCTAGCCGATCGCCAGACTTCGAAAAATGGCATTTCAGAGCAAAAAGTGAAGGTAAACGAAAATAAAAGTGAAGGAATGAAGGTAAAGGTAAGAGTGAAGGAAGGAGTGAAGGTAAATCCCAACGAGTGGAGGTAAACAAAAATACAAAAGAAATTTCAAGACAGAGAGGTACAGAAAGAAAGAATGGGTGTTTAACGGAATACCTTGCTTATTTTTTGAATAACAATTGCATTGAGTAACGAGCCAATTGCTTAGTATTTTCTTGTTACACTGGTTGCAGCGATGATTGCGTCTGCTGGTTGTGACTTTTCCATTGACCAATGAAAGCTTTCAAATTAGTTCGTTTTATTTAATCTCGTTTTCCTCGTTCGTATCTTGACCTACCATTTGATGTGGCCAGTGTCAGATAACAAAAAATCAGCAAATGACTCTGCTACAATCTTTTTATAAGGTGCTCTTTACGATACACTTAACTGTTTGATCACTAAGGAATCAAGGAACTTCAGTACTGGGACAAAATTATTTGAGAAACGCCTTCGTTTGCTCAAGGAAATTCATTTTATTTTCACAAATTTCTTTTATTGTATCGAATCGAAAGGAATAATTTCTAGACAGTATCACAATTTCATAAAATTTTGGTGTGAAGTTGTCACGATGGCACAGGATGTAAACATCAAGAATTTGAGGAAATGCCTGAGCAACTCTTAAAAATCTTTGAGTAGTCAAATAATAAGAATTTTAAGAAATTTTCAGTACTGGGTAAAGTTCTTAATTTCTTATGAAAAATACATGCACTCAGCGCAATTTTCATATTCTTTACCACTGTTTAAAAGATGCAGCTTTAGCGAGCAGATTTCAATGATAGCAAAGAAATCAAGCATGATCATGATAATACGTGTTATATGTTATGTGTAATTCTGACAACTGCATTATGTAATTTATAGTGACAACTGCACAACAAATCATATCAGAAAAACAAACCAGAGTGTGTGCCGAGAGCCCATGCAATTTTGATGAGGGCAAGAATTTCCTCTAGCTTCAATCTCCAACTGCAAGTTCTTTTATGCAGAAGATTCATATGGGACACGTATGGATACTCCTCAGTGCCACCATTTGAGCCAGAAGAAGTGCGCTAGATCTGTGATTATGCAGGAGCTACTGAGCTTTTTGATAGGATAGTTGAAAAAAGTTGAAAACATGTTTGTAGGAGAACAGTCAGTACAGAAAAAACTCTAGAACGAAAAAAAAGCAGTTGCAATTATCTACGTGCGGATATCTAGGTAATCTCAAAAGGCCAACTGTTTTCAGAAGATTGCTGCTACTGAAGTTGTTAGCAAAGGCATTAGTGTATCAGGCCTATCTGTTTGAACCCTAATCCATATGGGATTTTTTCAAGCTACCATTTATGGGGAGGGGGTGCTTTCTACCCCCTTCTGCAAACAGCCTTAGACTCACTGGAATTCAGTATAACTTGGCACAGTTATAGAGCACGTAATTTTTTACATGTAGCACAATTTGGGTGTGGCTGCCACGCCCTATGACGTCACAGTGACGTCATAAATTTTAAAATTGGCGAAAATCAGGTTCTAAAGTTAAATTTGAGTTTAAAGAAGATTTTGCAGGAACTGTATGCCGTGTTTCGTCTAGATTGTCAAAATACTTGCTGAGAAATGTTATTCAATAATAATAATAATAATAATAATAATAATAATACATTCTTTATACAGGGTGATTCAATCAGCTACAATACATTAGCTGCTATCAAGAGAAGCCCTGTTTTTTAAAAGCAAAGAAAAATCGTCAGATCTAAAGTTTACAATTGAATAGTTAATATGAAAGATGTGTGATAAGATATATTACATATGTTACTTAAAAAGTAATCAATCCATAAAATGTTCTTTGAATCCTTGCTTGAAAGGAAGGTACAATTTCTCAGTCTTTAAATGCGTTGAAATGCATTGTATATCTTTACACCACTATAATAAAATCCTCTTTTCGCGCTCTCAGTTTTTACTTTTGGAATCTTTAAGTTACGTCCATTGACTCTTGTAGCTTGTTGGTGGTCAACCTTCTCACAATGGTCATGAAATACATCAGCAGCAGTTTTGTTCAAACATCTGAACACAAAATCAGCACACTGCATGTTCTGCGTATTGGCAAACGAGCGAAACATACAATCTTGTTGATGATGTGGTCCAAATATAATCTTCGCTGCTCTTTTCTCTAGCCTTTCAAATTTCTTTCTATTTGTCTCTGACAAGAATAAGAAGGCTGTACTACAGTATGTTGTGACTGGCTGTGCCATTGCTTTATACAGGTCGAGGGCAGCATGGATGGTGAGTATGGGTCGAATGCGTCTCAACAGGCCTAGTCTACTTGAAGCTTTTTTGCAGACTTTATGAATATGGTCGTTCAGTGATAGTGATGGATCTAGATGAATACCGAGGTATTTGTAATTATCAGTATTGTTTATGGGCTTCGAATTAATTTTTATGATCGTTTCATTTTCTATCTTCTTCCTCCTTGCTGCTGTGCCAAACATCATGAATTCAGTTTTTCCTCGATTTGAGTTCAGAATGAGACCGTTATTGCAGAGCCAAGTATGTAAGAGACTGGCATCGTGGTTAATTGCCTTATTTATCTCAGCCTGTGACTTGTCCGAAACTAAGAGAACGGTATCATCAGCATACATGATAGTTTTGCAATTTTCTATATGTAAGTGGATGTCGTTGATATGAATGAGGAAAAGCAAAGGACCTAGTATTGAGCCTTGGAGAACTCCATATGTGATTTTTTCTTCTTTCCATAGTTCTCCTTCGTAACATGCAATTTGTGATCGTTGTGTAAGGTAATTTTCAACCCACCTTTGCTCTGCATTCTCAATACCGCAGAGAGGAAGCTTTGAAATAAGAGTGGACTGTTAATTAGTCCAACATGGCTGCCAAAGTGACGTCATCAAATTCCAGAAATTCCGGTATCAAATTAAAGACCTTTGATTGCTGATTCGTTTGAGATATAATACGTCATAATGTGAGCACATTTTGCCATTGAAATCATCGAAAACAATGATTTTGCTGTTACTTGCTTCCAAATATGGGCATGTCAGGTGACCTGTGAGTTCTATTGTTCAAAAAGTTTTCCATCAAAATTTAGCTAATAGATAATTAGTAAAAGTCAGGGAGATTGGGGGACATAGCTGATGCCGTTTAAAAACGCAGCAAATATAACCTTGAGGGGGGGGGGTGGAATCCACCCCCCCCCCCCCATATCGATGAGGGTAAGCAATACTGGTTTTGCTGTATCCAAATCCACCCAGCAGAGAGAGCAAAATAAAGCAGCGTCTGACCATGAAAGAATTGTCTTGGAATTTGTGCAAGAAGCCTACGAACAAAAGGATCTACTTGTTCTAATTATTGATGACTACACCAATATCGACACGAAGCCACGCCCAAAAGGATCAAGAACCATCAACTGCAACCAGCATGGCAACAATTCTTTTGAAAAGGTTCCTATGTGTTCCTGCAATACTAGTTGCTTGATCAAAAAAGGAAAGAAGTTAATGATCTACTAATGCAGCTACTAAACCTTTACAAAATTGATTACATTGATCAGGACAATATCAGTATGAGTGATCTGGACAGATGGGGACTGCACCTAAATTACAATGGCAACAATATCCTAACTGGTAACTTTATTGATTTTTTAAATAACACTTGACTAGGCATAACAGCGACAAATCCAAACTCGCATGTGCTTGACAATCATGAGTCGATTGGGCCCATAGCGCTTTCGCATGATATGCCAAAGCCTCATTCCACTGACCAAAACATTTCTGCAGCATCTCAATCAGTCCTTTCTTCACCTGCTAGTATTATGGCATTATCTCCAAGTATAACAACTGTTTCAAACTCTCCACTTCGAATTGATAATCAAGAATTTGCTCTTGCTGATTCTTTTCAAGTAAACTCACCCCAATTATCTATAGAAATTTCCCCATCAACCTCTTCCAATGCGTCACAACAGGCTTGCAATGATATTGACAACTTATTTAGTCTAAGGGTTGAATGTTCCAGAAATCTACTCCTAGGATTTTTAAACATAAACAGTCTTAGAAATAAAATCATAGATCTGAGAATGATTGCTGAAAAATGCCTACCAGATATTTTGCTCATTGAAGAAACAAAGTTGAATTCTGATTTCAAAACCGATTTGTTCCTTATTAACAATTATAAAAGTCCAATACGCCTAGATAGGTCTGAATTTGGAGGCGGCCTTATGCAATACTCAAGGAATGGCATTATTTGCAATCGTGTAACTGCATTTGAAGTTCCTTCCCTTGAGCTTATGTGCTCTGAACTAACAGTTGCAAAAAAGAAATGGATTATTTACAGTATTTACCGGCCCCCAAATTCAAACATCGAGATATTTTTCTCAAATTTATTCTCCTCCGTAAATCTTGCATTGGATAGTTATGATAACGTCATTATCATGGGCGATATCAATATTGATACTCATGATAGAACAGATCCAGGCTTTGAAAAACTGATGTCCTTTTGTGACGTCTTCGATTTGACCAATATAGTGAAGTCAAAAACTTGTTTCACAAGAAATCATAGGTCCTCCATCGATGTCATTCTTACCAATCGACCAAGATCTTTCCAGAAAACTTCTGTTTTTGAAACTGGTCTAAGTGACTACCATGGTCTTGTAGTTACAACTATGAAATCAATTGTTCCTAGGCTAAAACCGAAACAACTGAAATATCGAAGCTACAAAAAATTCGTCCCCGAAAACTTTTTGAACGATGTTAAACAGGCCAAATTTGAATGCGACGAGACTGACCCGGATAAGTATTATGATCATCTGACTGAAACCTTCCAGAACCTAGTCGACAAACATGCACCCATCAAAACAAAGTTTCTAAGGGGAAATAATGCACCCTTTATGAACCCAGAACTGAAAAGGGGTATCTATACCCGCACGAGGCTAAAAAATAGGCTGAATAAACACCCTTCAAAGGAAAATGAAATAGCTTTTAAAAAGCAGCGAAACCGATGCGTTGCTTTGCGCAAAAAGGCTATCAAGAATCATTTTAAGAAAGTTACAAGTGACGGTCTCATGTCAAATAAAGCATTCTGGGATCTAGTGAAACCTTTTCTTTCAAATAAGGGTGGCCTGACTGGTACCGAAATTTCCCTTGTAAATGGTGGCAGAATTGTTACTGATGATCATGAGTTATGTGAAATGTTCAATGATTATTACATAAATATTGTGGAAAATATTTCTGGCAAGAAACCGTGCAGCATTGACGAAGCTAATTCTATTGATGATCGAGAAATTGTTAGATTAATTCTTGATAAATACAAGGATCACCCGAGTATCCTGGCTATAGTTCAAGACACTGAACGTACTTTTGAAACCTTTTCTTTCAACGAGGTTACTACTAAGGATGTATGGCTCCAACTAAAAATGCTTGATGGCAGAAAATCCACCGGTGTGGATCAAATTCCACCAAAACTTGTTTGTCTGGCCAGTGATGAACTAGCTCTCCCTTTAACAAAAGCCATAAATTGCAGCATTCGTAACTTTGTATTTCCCCAGAATGCAAAGACCGCTGCTGTTTGCCCTCTAGACAAGGGAGAACCTCTTCGTACTGTGGAGAAAAACTTTCGTCCCGTCAGTGTACTTAACACATTTTCAAAGATTTTTGAAAAAATTCTCAAGGAACAACTCATTCCCTTCTTAGATAAAACTCTGTCCATTTTCATCGCAGCCTATAGAAGGGCCTATAGTACTCAACATGTTTTGGTTAGACTCGTGGAAGAGTGGAAATCCAAGTTAGATAATGACTTCATTGTAGGATCCGTTTTGATGGATCTCTCAAAAGCTTTTGATTCCATTCCGCATGATTTGATCATAGCTAAACTCCATGCATATGGCTTTGATGAAAATGCATTACTTCTGATCCATTCCTATCTGAAAAAACGAAAACAGAGTGTGCGGATAAACAACGTGCACAGTTCTTTTCGAGATATTGTTTCAGGGGTACCGCAAGGATCGGTGCTAGGACCTATTCTCTTTAATTTCTATATAAATGATCTCTTCTTTTTCATAAAACAAGCGACGATGTACAATTATGCTGATGATAATACGCTAGCTTACTTTTCCAAGTCCTTGCCAGATCTTGTCAGGGTTTTGGAAAAGGAAGCAGGTAACGCTCTGTCTTGGCTCGAACAAAATGAAATGATTGCTAACCCTGACAAATTTCATGCACTATTTGTCAAAAAAGATCAAACAAATACTTGCGGAATAAAACTTGACTTTTCGGGACAATCTATCCAGTCTGAGGAGAACGTTAAACTCCTAGGTGTAACACTGGATTATAGATTGAACTTTGATCAACATATATCGAATATTTGCAAGAAAGCTGCATCCCAACTAAATGTCCTAAAACGACTTAAGTCTTTCATTGGTTTTGCGGAGAAGGAAATTTTGGTTCAGAGTTTTGTATACTCGAACTTTAACTACTGTCCTTTGGTTTGGTACTTTTCATCTTCCAAATCATTGCAGAAAATCGAAAAGATACAGGAACGAGCGCTGAGATTTCTACATAATGATCATGTAAGCTCCTATAAAGACTTACTTCTCAAATCAAATAGATGCACAATGCTAGTTGCTCGTCAAAGGACACTTTGTATCGAAATCTTTAAAACATTGAAAAACCTGAATCCATCATTCATGCATAATATCTTTAGTTTTAGAACTTCGAATTATTCGTTGCGAAATCCGAACAACTTGAATCATTTTCGACCAAATCAAGTAACGTTTGGTTCCAACAGCCTTAGTGCCATGGGACCTCAGATATGGAATTGTCTGCCGAATGAATTAAAATCAGCTGAAAGCTTAAATAGTTTCAAAAATATAATAAAGCAATGGGATGGCCCTACTTGTAAATGTAACGCTTGTAAATTCGACGATATCCTGTAAATTTTGTCCATACATTGTCCATTTAGATTTGAATACTTAACTTATTTATCTATTAATTTATTTATTCCTTTATTTATTCATTTGTATATTCGATTTAGATTAGTTGTATATATTTATATATGTATAGCTAGGTAAGAATCGAATCAAAATAAGTCGACAAACAAACAAACAAGTTGCCGAATGTTTCACCACTGCTCCCAGAGCTGATGAGAGCATATTGAGAGAATTCGCAACAAGTAGAATTAGCAGCATTGGAGACACCTATGCCTCAGTCATGGCTCCTTGGATTCGTGCTCCCTTCTTTGATCCAGAGGCCGAAAGACATAGAGTCAGCATACAAGATCACCAGGAGTAACAGTCTGTTTGAAGTATGCGTAAAATGGTCAATTGCAGATTAACTGATGAGCTGGAACTACGCCTCAAGAGTTTCAACAACTTTCTCAAAGCAGCAAAGTATGCAGTGAATCATGGTCTGCAAAAATATCTGTCCTCGTCCATATGCTCCAAATTAGGAGACTGGCCAGCTCAGTTCTAAATGCGACAGATACAGCACAACGCCCCCAACTGATGCTCCTGGTTGTCTGAAGAACATTGTTCCTTTTATTGGGCCACCGCACGTGCAGCTTAATGCCAGAGAATGTGTGTGTTTTTTACACAGAAGTTTGTTCAAGAAAGCATACTCATACATATTTGGTGAAAGGAAAATATTGGCGAATAAGCCAAAGGCATGGAGAATTTCCGTCATAGAAGAAATTTTGTAAGGTGGATAGACACTGGTGCGTTATCAGGTGACAGTTGCGTTTTCGAATTGCAAAAACGTTCAATATTTGACCCTCCTTAATCTATTCGACAACCAGTTACCACTAGTTCTTTCCATCTACTCCAACATATTCAAGTGTGGGAATGCTGAGCAATTTGTTGATGCTGTATTTCGATGCTGGGTGATGCTCTTTTGTTTCAAAAGGTATCATTATGACAAAGCACCTCTAGTCTGGTTGAGTAAGGTCTTGTTTTGGAGAGAGCAAGGACATCCAAGGTTGAGTAAGGTCTTGTTTTGGAGAGAGCAAGGACATCCAATGCATAAAATCTTCATGAAGCACTTAAACACTTTGGACCAGTACACTGTTGAGAATTCCCATTCACTATTGAGAGCGCAATCAAGAGCCAAACAAAGTCACATCTTTGAATTTCTCCTCTGTCTTTGCCACACCAAAGAACCTTACACGTCTTACTTTGTTCTACAAGATTATGAATAATCTCACCCCCTTGTATACAAAGGATCCAATTCCCCAGCGTCATCAATGGCATTACTCTCATAGCAATCAGGATGTCATTGGGCGAATAAAGGCAAGGACAGAAAAATTTCAGTCTAGCTTTTATCCGCATTGTTTAGCGGTATGGAATGAACTTGACCCTGAACTGAGACATGCGCCATCTGTCACTGTTTTCAAGAAAAAACTTCTTTCGATAATCCGCCCCCCTGCAAAGTATGTCTTTGGGATTCATGACCCAGTAGGTTTATCCTATCTGACTCAAATTAGAGTAGGTCTAAGCAAATTGAACTTTCACAAATTCAAGCATAATTTTAGGGATACTGTAAATCCAATGTGCCCAACGAATGATGGCATTGAGGATGTGGGACACTTCTTGTTGCTTTGCCCTTCCTTTGATGCTCAGCGACGAGATCTTCTCGCTGGAGTACGACCATTGGTCCAAATCAATAACCTCTCGAACTGCGATCTGATAGAAGTTTTATTGTATGGTGCTAAAGACCTTCCTGATGACGTCAATAAAAATATACTAGAGCTGACTCTTAAGTTCATACACCAAACTGGTCGGTTTGATTAAGATGATTTCAAATTTTTGCAATGCACCACAACAGCCGCTAAGTATTTAATCGTCAAATTTTAGCATTTTGTAGTTGTTTATTAGTTCTTATTTAGTTGTCCTTCTCCTTTTTTGTTTCTTTCGTTTGTTTGTAAGCCTGTTTCACGTTGGATGTAAGGCTTATATAGTGTGAATGACCACACATCCACACAAAACTCAATTAATCAAATCAATAATATTGCAAACCAGGAACTCTGACCTGATAGCATGGGCACAGTGGGGACTCTGGAGAGGGAGGAGTGGTGGCGGCAGTTGTTGTCATTATTGTTGTCTTGGCTGGGGTTTCTGCCGTTCAGCATTATTGCCTATGCTGGCTTGAGCTCCAATGTGAAACAGGTCCTAGCATTTATCAGTATTTAATCGTTTAGGTGTAACACGTTTGTAGTTGTATACTCATTTGTAATCTAGTTGCATGTTTTATGTAATGGCTGGGGGGT
>REGM01000325.1:36880-57229 GCA_004194415.1 Aurelia aurita
CTGTTGAGGCTTCTCTCTCCAAATCAATGCGATAGCGCGATGCTGTGCGATGCCCTTGCTGATCGTCTGGCTCTACTGTCTGTGTGTGATTTCAAGAAATTGTTTCAAGCTGTGTTTTAGCAGTGCATGACGACATATATGCATTGTATCAGAGTAGAGTCTATTGACGTCATAACTCAAATTCGGTCAATGATTAGCTGCTAACAGCTTCACGGCCGCACGGCTTTTGAAATAGGAAGCAGCGATTGTTACTGGAGATAATCCCCGGCTATTATCACTGAGGAGCTCCTCCGCACATGTAACTATGAAGGGTTAAACGGTTAAACTACAAAACTACACATATTTGGAAAGATCAATGTGTTTTCATAGTGAAGTCTTTTCTATGAGGTTCAAATGAAACTTTACCCCACGTGCCCCAATCAGACGAGATGGAAGATTTGAAACTCATGCAAGCAGTAGAAGTATGTTTCTTGATAGAAAATAAAATGACGAAATACGTTTTAAGCACTAACCAACTGAATTGCCATGTATTAACAATTTACTGACAACTTCGAGCAAAAGCTATTCTACAAAGAGAAATCACGATTCTTTGAAAAACGTCTGAATTCATTCCCACTTACTGCTGAGCGAATTATTATTAGTAATGCGGCCTGGCAATAATTTAATCGAGGGGCATCTCTTTATTGAAAGATCTCTTGCAAAATCCTTGAAAATTTTAGAAATATCCCCAAATAACCTTCAAAACCTTGATGTAAAATTTGCTGGTGATGATTGGTCGATGCGACAGATGGGATAGGACCCGCGTGGAACAACATCATCGGTAGCCTTAATTTTGAACGATTCGATTAAAGAATCTTAATCGGAAAACCTTTAATAGAATGGTCAACACCATATCATTTATTTCTGAAATTTCGGTAAGAAGTGAGATGGCGTATTGGGTGAAGAGTAACTTTGAATGTTTTACAGGAGCTTGATTGAGTTAAGATGGGCTTACAGTAAATGATCAAGCGTATACTTAACAGTCCAACACATTTCAGCGCCTTATTTCTTTCTTTGCTTTTTCTTCAGCGTGACCTACGAATCAACAGGTAAATTTTAAAACATCAGATATCCAACTTGCCCATTTTATGGTATATATTTGCCCATTGTTTGTTGTTAAAATATGATTTATACGGTCTTCTCGTAACGCCGTCGTCATCATCATAATCATCAGAAGCACCATCACGCACTATTATCTTCATCGTGATCTTAATCATCAACACCAAGATAAGCATCAACAAGAAGTAAAAATTGGAGGAGCCTTGGCGAACTCCGATTAGAGTTCTTCGAGCCTCCTCGTATCATCCAGATCACCATGCTTGCACAGTTTATTACTTTCTGATAGGAGATTGCTTCCGATCACATGATCTAACCCGCTATTTAAAGAAACAAATAACAATGGCCCTACTACGGTATATGAGCGCCGACGCCCATAGTCCACCTCGGTAACTTACAGAGATAAGCATCAACAAGAACAAAATACTGTACACTAGCAAATTGCTTCGAAAAGAACCATAAGAAAGCTTTCCAGTTTGACTGTAATGTACAAAGAAAGCTTTTATTTTCCTAGCCTTTTACAACTGATTCAAACTCAGACATTGGACTGAGTTATTTATCTAGCCATTGTGTTATCAAAGACTACTCTAAAGTCCCTTGCATAAAGCTTTAAATTTGCTAAGGTGAACTGTCAAATATGTTTTGGCACACCCGGCATAGTTCCTTTCTTACGGTTATGTTGCTTCGAAAGTATTCGAAAAGAAGTTTAAAGATTACCTGCTTAAACGTATTTGACTTTGCTTGTAGCTGTTCTACTGTTCGTTTCTTTGAAGCCACATCTTGTGTCTCTGAATCTTCGGCTACGGTCGGCTCTTGGTATTGCTTTAAATTATCGAGGTACCAAGACAAACTTCCTGCAACTTTCAATTCCTCATCTGACATATTCTCCCACATCTCCCGTTTGCTTGTTTCCTGCTCTGCGAATTTTTCCCACCATTCTCTTTCCTTCAAGGTAAACCTCTGGCTGCAACCTCTGACGCCACTTGCAATAATGTCTTCACTGTTCTGATGCAGACTCATGCCTCGCGATAATGACGGCTTGCTTGAAGGCAATCCTTCCAGGATGAAAAACGGTTTTCCTGTCTCATCTCCCTTCCAGTCACCTTCAGACGACCAGTGGCGATACCTCATTCCAACATTTCCATTTTCGCAAAGTTCAAACTTGAAAGCGTGTGGTCGACTGTGCTGCTTGATTTGTGCAATGTGTGGACCAAGCCAATCCTTTATGGCAAACACATAATTGATTATTTCCACATTATGTGGAAGACTGTATGCTTGTTGAATGAGAGTTGCAAGGCTTGTTAGAGTGACTGCATTGTTCTTATTCAACTTTGACGCAATGTGACTGAAGAGCTGAAAGATTTAAATGGTTATTATTCAGAAAAATTGATGTTTCAAACCTGGGCGGGGAGGGGGGGGGTTGGATAACTTAAATCTTCCATTGCACGGCGTTGTGCCATTTTTAATGGTGCTTTTTAATGATAGGTTTTAGATTTATCACGGGCATGGTTTTTTACTGTTTTCCGGATTTATGGGTGTGCTTTTGAGTGAATCTACTTTCAGGGGCATGCTTTTTTACTTTTTCCGGATTTATGGGCATACTGTCTATACTCGTTCCAGATTTATAGAAACACTCTTTCAGAAATTCAGAGTCCAGAAAAGTTGTATTCCGTCCTCTAGCGAGATAGGCCATATCTTAACACCTTCCTCACTTCTGAGTGAATAATAAGCGCGTGCAAGAAAAATTATGTGGAATCTTCCTCAGTATCCTATTGTTCTAAAAACTATTCCTCCGACTCTTTGTCCCTGATGCTATTGGATGTAATAGCAAAATTTAAGTGACACCACTTCGAAATTTAATGTTTGTTTCATTAATTTCACGGGAATTGAAAAGATTAAAGGACATGTATTTAGTTTTGAAAAGATATTATCCACCACTCAATACTACGTTTAGTCTTGCCCATCATACCTGATCGATATCCTCGTGAGTGTGACCAACCATTAGAAATGACAAGCGAATCTATCAAAAATAAAAGGCTTTAATAATAAATTTGTTTTATTGAAAGTGTTGGATACTTTCCTACACTGAATGGTATTAAGTATTAAGACAAACGATTTGAAGTCACGTTGTTTTAATTATTTATGCCGCTTGACTACATGAAGTTTCAAAGATTTCTTGCATCATTAAAAATAGTGTTAAAAGCGAAAGCAGTTACCTTTCGGACAATTTTCATTTGCACAAGTAAGGCGCACATACCCAAGACGTACATGTTCTTGTTTTCACGCCAGCAATTGTCCATTTGCAGGTATAACACACCAGGCAACGCTCCATCCTGCAGAAAATAAGCCTTAATAACTTAACCGGGTTCTTGAACACCTGAGGGAAGAGGTGCTTAATTTATCTCGGGTAATGAGGATGTGCCATCCATAAGGGTATGCTTCTCCATGATTTTGGTATAAAAATTGGTGTCACTTTTAAAGATTGGTATAACTAAGGGTCTTGCTCTATCAAAAAATTGTATAAATTAGGAAATATGCTCAATGGTATAAGGTCTCACCCCCCCACCCCCCCCCCCCCCCTCCGGCTTGTACATTCCCATAGCTCTTTTATTTCAAATTCAACGTTCAGATCATCTTTCCTTGAGATAAGGTCTATGAAATATTGCCATTGAAACATTTTAAACCTTTTTTATCAAATGAAACAAAACTCAATACGTTTCAAAAATAACCTTACTAAACACCAGGGCGTTCATTACTCCTATCGTAAGGAACGTGTGGCCCAAAATATTTCTCAATGCTACTGGACAAGATAAGATATTTTTCGCATACCATCGATAGTGAAACCAGTGATCGAAGCAAGAGGTTAGACGTGAGGTCCGAGTCATGTGACCATTCTTGGCAATCAATGTATTGGTAAGACATCTTCTGCCCATGTGATTACACACCGGTTACATGCGTTTTGTAAAAGTGAATCTTGTGCCCCTGTGGATATAAAATAGCAGATTAGCACAATACTAGTCATTATATCCATTAATGTGCCAAAATATTCTTTGCAATGTATGCCTTTGCAATGTCTTTTTAATAAGTCGTTGTCTTCAAGTGTTTTGATCATCTCTAATGCCATAATCAACTGATGATATGATCCGAATCCTAATTGAATGAAAGAGCATATGATAATCTATTTCAGCAAATAATCTTTGTCTTACATATATAAATAAGATTACTATTATTATTCACATTATTTACATTGTTCTCGTTATTATTATTTTTATCGATTTATTATTATAATTATAATTTATCTATTTTCATTATTATAATTACTATTGTAATTTGTTTCATATTCATAATTATCATCATCATTACTACTATTGCAACTATCATTAGTATTGCTATATTGTATCATTATTCTTTTCAGTATCGTCAATAGTGTTATCATTATCATAAAGATTATCATCCTCATAATCATTTTACGATAATTTACATCATAGCGCACATTATTAAAAAACAAATTGTAAGCTTTGTCTGGTTTAAATAATGCAAAAATCCTAGAAGGATATGCCTTACCTTTGCATCAGTCGTATAATGGGGTATATTGGTCTTTGACTGGTCCATGCCATCAATTATTAAGCTCATATACTTTTCTGGACGGGATCGTGCTTTGTCTCTATGTTTATAATATACTCTTCTTTCTGCTCTGTTAAAAATGGGCAATGTGATGAATATTAATCATAATGTGATTCTTTAACGTAGTATTTAAGGGTGTTACTCTTCGATTCTCACTGAGCATTTTATTTCAAAATTTAAGAAATGCGATAATAAAAATCTTGAAATGTGAGATGCAATGCAAAGTTTTTCTTCACATGTATTATCAAATAAAGAATAGTTATATTGCTCAGTGCAGAATTTACCTTTGTAAATCATTGTGCGATTTTTTCAGCATCTTTACTTCGTCTTTTACTGCCTGCGTCTTGCATTCCTTTCCCAATTCTTTAATTAGTGTGCAAATGCCACATTTGGTGAATTTGTTTCTCTGTTAAAAGAAATCATGAAAGAACTATGTTTCAGTCATTTTATTAGAGCATTGGGTATAACGGCTATAACAACAGGAGGATATTTGTATGACCACATGTAACAATTAAATCGTGTAAGTAAATTAGTACAAACATTGCCCTTTTAAAAGCATTTCTTCAAAATGCAAAAACTGTATCATAAGATGCTTTGGTTTACGCCCTATTTCCTTGACGTCAGAATGTAAGATACCCGTACTGAGTTTGAAGTAGTTTCTGTGCGTATTCTTAACCATGAAGAAATCTCTTATGATCTACCATTTCGTTTCTTCATAATAATATGTACCATTTACATTTATGGAAGCTGCACTGGTAAACTGGAACCTAAGACACTGCCATGTCGTTTGCCTTGCAGGTTGTTCCTGTACCACTATTGTTTCGAGTATTCAAATGAAGAAAAGAAAAGAAACTTTTAATCACTTTAGAAGAAAGGAAATGTGTTAGTTGCGTTCCTATATAACTTACCGGTGCGATGGTAACATTCTTGAAATAGCGATCCCAAATGCTTCCGAAACAAGATTTCTTTACAATTTGATCGTCACTTTTCATACCACAGGTTTCCGTGTCTGCAACATAGCTTTCGAAGATGTCTTTTTTTGTGTAGCAGGAGGGCAAAAACACTTTGTCTTCATCAGGAGCATTATCACCACAGTTTGCAATGAACTTTTCGAACCAGGTTCTCGCTCTTGCCACCTTCTCAGATTCATGTTTAGTTCCTACCCTTGCGCTCTGTCCATCAAGACGTCCGTTCTGAATAAAATCTTCTTGTAAAGAATAAAATCTAGACAAGGAATGCTGCGTAAAGTCGTCAACATTTTCAACATAACATCGAAACTGAAAGGAGTATATTTGTTGGTCAGAAAGGGGAAAGGGACAAGAAGAATGCTGTCACTGAGAGAAACAACTTTTAGCACGAATGCAGCAACTCCAAAACGCTAGCATTGAGGTTAAAAAGTATTATTTTGGCTATTTTATCAACGTATATCTGATATTTAAACGTTACAGCGTACTTCAATCTTAGGCACTAGTTCATTCTTTTAATAAACTTAAAACCTCGAAAACTCGAAATCTGTTATCTCGCACTACTCCCTATTTATAGAGAGTTTCGATTATCTACAAACCTCGCTATCACGAACAAATTTTCATTTCCCAGAGGGTACGCGGGATAGCGGGATTCAACTTTGTCACTAATTGTGACAGCGAGCCTCGTTTGGTAAAACGTTAGAAAGATGCCCTCAGATGCTGATATTTGTTTGGATAAGATAGATTGTACGTGCAAATTTTGAAATAACCAATTTTTGCTTTACGGAGATCCATCGTGCCTGCTGAAGTATAACAATGGGAGTAAAGATCAATTGGTTCTCATGGGGAGCATTGATTTTAGCTTAACCTAGAACCATCCTAATCTAATCTAATCTAATCCTAATCTAGAGCTCAAAAGAAATTTCTGCGTAACTTATTCTTCTTTCAATTTTGGTTGTGATTATATTGCACTAGAACAGCAACTCGCCGATGGCAAGGTCTTACCTTCTATTTGATATTCCATAAATGAACTGCCATGCTGTTTGGCAAACTTTGTTTGTTCCTAGATAAAACGATCTCTCGCCGATAAACGTAAAAGATTTAAATGTGTGTAAAATCCATTCTCTCTGCTTCTCAAGGGAGAGGGACTTGAATCTTTGTCTTGACTCGAACATACTCTGAACATTCAGGTCCACTAAACATTTGCATGTGCAGCATGTTGTCGAAGAAGCCCTTTTAACCTGCATTTTGACCATAAAGGTGTTGGCATCTGACATTGGCGATTTTTTCTGTACCTTGTTACTGGCGAGTATCTTGAATAAATATAAATTAGATAATTTCAACGCTAGGTTTTTAACTTGGAGGAAAATTACTGACAAACAAGGCCTCAACTGATTCCCAAAGGAATAAGCACTCCTTACGTCACCAAAATCTCATAACCCTTGCAAGGTTCAAGTTCATTCAGTATTTTACCATAAAATGGCAGCTCTATGGCCAAAAGCATTTTTGGTCTTCGTAAATTTTGTGAGTATTTTAGTTTCTGATGCCATATTCTTTATTCATTTGTTCGAACAAAGTATGACAACATCAGCAGCAGCAACAACATCAACAACAAATGGCATAGATCATACAAGCTTAGAATGAAGAACAAGTTAGCTTGATAAAAGGAATTGTTCAACACAAAAAATACCGTATTTGTTGCATCACACAAAGGTCGCCTTCTGACGTCTTGTCTACCAGCTTGAATATCCTATAGTGAGATACAAAATGAACTAATTCAGAACTGTTTCACAAAATGAACTAATTCATCTGACTTATAAGATAGTACACTAAATGAGAAATTAGTAAGCATTCATAATCGAAACTTAGTGACTTTGATTCTGATTTTACTACTCTTCACGATTAGTTGATAGGCCTACTCTTATTTGTAAGTTATTATTTTCCCGCCAAATTAGTTAAAAAAACAAATACAAATCAGATAAGATAAGAAGCGGTTTAGTCAACATGATCACCCCCTCCCCCTCTCGCCCCACTGCCTTTAATATATCTAAAAGATTAGCTACATTTACTTGCCTCAAAATGCTGCTTGCCCTCATTGTGTCGTCGATCATGCTCTCTTTGATTTTCACGTTCTGTGTTCTCGCGTCCAAACAATGGCCTATCATTCACTTCGGAAACCTGACGATCCAGTATTTCAAACGAATTCATGTGCGCTACTTGTGATTAGATGAACTTTTGTTGTCTTTGGTGAGCTTAGATGAACACTTCGCTGTTAATTTCAAATAGAAAACGCTTTACCATAAATTTTGCAGCTCACAAATACCCAATGAGCACATTGTCGACTCTACCGCCAAATCACAGAATTCTATGGCCAAATCCCGCCAAAACTTTGTACACGAGTATTGATTTCACACTGTGAATCAAGTTGGATGTAAGCCAAAGAAACTGTACTTAATCACGGAACGTAACTTTTAATTGACATGATCGCAGTGAGGTACTTATTTTAGATACGTCTACTTGTGCTACATTTGTCGGTTTACTTTGCACACAGATCATGTGTAATTAGACACCGCAGGTGTGCTTCTATTAAGGAGCGCCGCCGCTTGTATACTTCTGCAGAAGAACAATATATGGTATTTTAGTTCTAAGTATAAAAATGTTTCCTCCGCAGAAGCATATAAGTTGCGGCGCTCCTCCATAGAAGAACATCTGGGGTGCCTAACTACCCATACAGAGATCAGCACCATTCCTCCACTTGCTCAAGTCTCTGATTGTTAGTACCTTCTCGCGCCAAAGGAGATGAGGGAATTCTGCTTTCTTTTCGCTTCTTTGGTGAGACATTATAACCTTTCTTTGCAACAATTTCATTTGCACGATACAACAAACTCTAGTTTTGATATGAACCCTGAGCACTAAATCAATAAAAGTTTATTTAACGATATGGTTAAGGGATGTAGATCCAAAATCATCGAATTTGAAATCGGCGAATTGCATTCAGAATGTTTTCATTGAAACAGAATTTGCTTTGTGTAAAATGTAAAAAGACGATAGGATAAGAGTAATGTTGTGTTATGTTTCATTGTCAAATGATACATAACGATAAATCATCACTTGTATTAATTCCCATAGGTGCGTGTAGCGCACGGCGCATGTTTTCATGACTGTGAGTTGTTTTCGTATTTAAGTGACAATAGTTGTTTATCGAGTTAGTTAGTAAACACGAGAGTAGAATGAACGTCTCGTCTCTGGCTCGGTCTAACTCAACATGGTGATAGGAGCGGGATCCGAACCCGCGCCACCGAAGTGACTGGTGCAGATTCATGACTGTGACTGGTGCAGGTTTAGGGGTGAGCTCTCTGTTGTTGGAAACCTCATTCTCAAATCAACAAGAAATAGGAATAGATTTCTTCTATTCCAAGGGAAGGGATTATCTTTTATTTGTTGATTATTTTTCAAGATTTATTGAAGTTTCAGCTATGCAGAAGTCAAAGAAAGCTGATGTTGTCATTTCTGCACTGAAAGAAACTTTCGCTCGACATGGAATTCCAGAAAAAGTGAGATCTGACACTGGTCCTCCATTTGACTGTGCAGAGTTTACGCATTTCGCGAAGCAGTGGGACATTCAACTTGTACCAAGCAGTCCAAGGTATCCTCAATCAAACGGAGAAGTCGAGAGAGCGGTGCAGACCGTCAAAAACATTCTGAAGAAAGAGAAGGAAACAGAAAAAGCATTGTTGGCGTACAGAACAACCCCTCTGCGAAGCGGCTTTTCACCAGCTGAACTGTTGATGGGCAGAAAGCTGCGCAGTACTGTTCCAACGTTTCCTGAAAATCTGCTCCCAAGATGGCCTGATATGGATGAATTGCAGAAAAACGAGAACATGCAACGGATGCAACAACAACAACATTTTAATGTCAAACACAGAGCTAAGTTGTTACCTCCATTGTCTACAGGAGCTGAAGTCAAAATAGCGAACTATGATCAGACAGGTGTCGTGCAAGAGAAAACGAACAGTCCTAGACAATATGTTATCCAGACACCAACGTCCACTTTGCGGAGAAACAGAGTACATTTAGTTCCATTACCGGACAGTAATCAGTCAGAATCATCTCAAGTGTCCGAAGATTGCAAGAAAGACAATCCTGAAGTTGAGCAACAGCGGTCTCCTTTGAACATTTTATCAAGACCAAGGAGAACAATCAAGCCATCACTCAAAGCCAGGGAAAATATGGCAAACAATTATAGATAAACATTGTTTCCTTTAAAAAGGGAAGTTGTTGTGTTATGTTTCATTGTCAAATGATACATAACGATAAATCATCACTTGTATTAATTCCCATAGGTGCGTGTAGCGCACGGCGCATGTTTTCATGACTTGTGAGTTGTTTTCGTATTTAAGTGACAATAGTTGTTTATCGAGTTAGTTAGTAAACACGAGAGTAGAATGAACGTCTCGTCTCTGGCTCGGTCTAACTCAACAAGTAACAATAAGAATAAGAATATAGAAGAACGATTTGTGCCAAGATAATACTTATCAGGTATTAAAACTATACAAAAATCTCCTCATGTAAAAGCATAAAGACACCAAAGTCTGACAAAGCCTGTGAAATGTAACTAAACGTGAAATGACTAACTGTCAATCAGAGCATCGGTCTGCAGTCATCCATCTTTTTAGCAATAGCTAGGGGGGAGTGTGGTCTGTCTTTTGAGCAGGTACATTGAGCTGATATTTCTTTAAAGAAGTCTTGTAATCTCTTTGACTTGACAAGATCACACATGCTCCTTATAATGACTCCAATCGAATAAATGTCGCTACGAGGAGAGTGGGAAACTAATCCGGAGAGGATGTCTGGATCTATATGACGGTGGGGTCCGTTGTACTTTCTTCTAACTTTATTTGCTATTTCAGTTGCTTCGCCGAAGTCTAAAATCATCGGAATCCATCTCTTTGTTGTTCCTGTACATGAGACTTTGATAAGTGCAACATTATCACTCTTCAGATCATTGTGAACAAAGCCATTTTCATGTATGTGGTGCAACGCTCGAGCAAGGTTTGCCATTATCTCGACAATCTGAAGATCATCTATATTCTCTTCGTTGTTTCTCGTTAATCTAAGCAGCATAAGACATTGATCGTGACGAGTGCAGAGCTGTAAAACTAAGCAGAATGGTCAAGAATTTAGAATAACACCAAACATCATAGGTATAGATTCATGGGGGCTTAGGTTTAATAATATTTTTGCTTCTCTCACTACTCTGTTTCGTATCCACTTCAAAGTCATATCCGCACATTCTTTGTACTCTTTCACAGCTACAGCAAATTTTCTGTATTGCATTTTGTGAACCTTTGCAAATGTTCCTTCGCCTAAATAAGAGTCTCCTTGATTAATTGAAGTGAACATGCTTCGGTCGAGAAACCTGTCCTTAGGAAGATAGACAAAGAGGCTCCTTGGAAAGTTATAAGTGCTTTCCATCATTGCTTGACATTCAACGGTATTTTGGTTAGGGGCAACTTGGACTGATGCATCGTTAGTCCGTAAAACACAATCCGCAACTTCATCTAAGGCATCCAAAGCAGTTTCTGATTCAAAGAGGAGTGGACTTTCGTTTTCATGGCAATGCATGCTCTCTTCATTTGATAGCTGCTTCAAAGACTCATTCTCTAGTCTTACAATATCATGTTGTAATGTTAAACCACAGTAACTGTAGGGTCCGTTGCCATGTTGTCGCCTTACACTTGGAAAAACTTGCTTTACGATATTCCCCAAGAGCTTTGAATTAACTGGCATTCCTGTGAAAGCCTCGTTGGCCATCTGCAATACATCTGACACGAGAATTTTTCTTTTCCAGTGCCTGCCGCTTTCTCTAGCTTCAAATGCAAAATTTGCTTTTAACCTGAAAGTAAAATTAGAGAACGCTAAGTTATTCTTTCGGTAAAAATAACGATGATGAATACATATGAAAGATATCGTTTAACATCCATTCATATAAGTCACAATTGCACGTGTTCATTACACAAAGAAATATTTTCAAATAAATCTGATAAAATGCTTACCAGATCGTGAGAGCCTCTTTGTTTCCCTTTTTCGCTTTTCTTTGGTCAACTGCACATCCCTGCTTGGGATCCATATTGAAGGAAAAGGTTTACAATACTGTTCGACCATGTTCCAGTAGATTTACTAAGAAATTGAATGTCTGGAAGCATGGAAAATACCATCGATAGATATCAGTCAGCACTTCATAATCTTAAAAAGACACCGCAGTTAGCTTCTAGATACTAAGCAGACAGGAGTAACTAAAACCGGATGCCAATATCATAAAACAAGATAAAATCTCTTTGGAAGCTCCACGCTTGGATATGCGCATTTGATTGAAGTGTCAACGCTTGGAAACATTTCCTATAATCTCGAATGCTTGGATATGCGCTTTGATAGACGTCCCAGCGCTTGGATACTCTCCTTCTCAAAGACACACGCTTAGATACCTCCTGCCAACGCTTGGATACATTTCTTGTGCATAAAAAACACTCGGTAGTTTAAAGGAATATTCATGATCGTATTTGTGTTTTAGAAAACTGAAGTACTTTTATCCGAAATTCGATGAATTAGGGTTAGGGCTTGGGTCTCCCATAAAATTATTGAAAGTTTCGTGTTTTAGAAAGTTGAAGTACTTTTATCCGAAATTCGACGACTTAGGGTTAGGGCTTGGGATTCCCATAAAATTATTAAAAGTTTCATGTTTTAGAAAACTGAAGTACTTTTATCCGAAATTCGATGAATTAGGGTTAGGGCTTGGGATTCCCATAAAATTATTAAAAGTTTCATGTTTTAGAAAACTGAAGTACTTTTATCCGAAATTCGATGAATTAGGGTTAGGTCTTGGGTCTCCCATAAAGTTATTGAAAGTTTCGTGTTTGAGAAAGTTGAATTATTTTTTCCTATCTTCGATGAATTAGGGTTAGGGATTGTGATTCCCATAACATTATTGAAAGTTTCGTGTTTTAGAAAGTTGAAGTATCTTATCTGAAATTCGATGACTTAGGGTTAGGGCTTGGGTCTCCCATAAAATTATTGAAAGTTTCGTGTTTTATAAAATTGATAATTTTTATCCGAAATTTTGAAGACCTAGGGTTACGACTTTGTAAAAGCCTTTGCAAAACATTTTAAACACAGAATAATAAAAAACTACTAAATCTACTTAGATCGCGATTACTAACATACTGTTCGGTTATGACCTCACAGTGTTTATCCTTCATATATTTAGCCCCTTTGTTAAATTTCGAAATAGCTGCTTTGTACTAGCACTATTTTTATTGTTAATTTTACCTCTAAAACTCGATAAACTATGCTTCTTCTGGGTCGTATAGAATACACATTTCTTACTGATAACCTTGTGTTAGGATGTATTTCTATGAATAAAATTGAATTGATTTGAATTATCATAGTCAGCAGAGAAAAACCTTGTTTCTATAATGTACAAGTGCAAAATGACGCAATTCTTGTCGTCACAAACTTTGTCAGTAGTCTCCTGGTATACTAGATTAGACTCATCTTGGGATTTCGGGAAATCCGACATCTGTTATCGTTGACATTATGTGCTTCATCTCACTCAACAACCGATCAAAAAGCCGTGACGGAAAACGTATAAATGTGCTTACTTATACTGTGACGTTTTTTCAAAAGAATGAATACATGAGGCCACTATTGTATCCAAATTCTATTGTTCAGTGTAGAAGATACGACAAGTACCGCCAAAGGACATTTAACTAGTACTCCGGAGACTGAAGGTTTAAACGAGGTTAAAAGTAATCCACAGTCCAACTTTTGTCGAAATTATGAAACGTTGGATAGTGAGCCAAGTTGCCGACCAAAAACAAAAAACACCATCTTTCAAAGATACAGGCATATTGCCGCTATGGTCGAAGAGCAAGAAATTGACAAGAAAAGAAAACAGGCTGACGATCTCTGCTATTGGGATATAGTAGTAGCTATGAGGCAAGTTATGGTGGAACTCAACAAAACAGACAAACATTTATCCAAAAAAGACATTGCAGGATTAAATAGAGCTGCAAAAGAAGAACACAAACTGGTAAGAAATATAAATTACTATGAAATAACGTTCCCTTTACATTGAAAATCAAATACTTTTATTGAGATTGAGTTTTTCAATTAGATTTTTATAAATGGCTGCCTCGAAATAGAATTATAATCAGCTTTTTTCAACATGGAATACCTTTTTCGTGTCAAAAAGCGTTAATTGTCTATGTATCAAGAAAACAATCTTGTTGTTTCTATTAAATACATACACAAATTGTTTTTTACATATGTTGTTTGTTTTGTGAAACTTATCAGAATCTAAGACTTAAAATCTCCATTAACAGCCTGATAATCTACAATACCATGCAGCTGTTGCTTATTTGGATGATGACAGTTGGGAAATGGTTGAAAAGATCGTTGATAAGATGCGCAAAGGGCAGATTCACGGGAAGAAAGAGCCAACGACAGCAACTTTCAGATTCTTAAAGGGCAGCCTGGATGCAAGAGGAAAAAAGAGATTATTGGAAGAATATCTAAAAACTAATTCAACCGGTGCATACCATATTGCAAAGAAAAAATCGCGCAAACCAAAGGTAAGTAACGTCGAAGTTTTCATTGAGTTTACCTTGGAGTTAACCAGGGACGCAGGAAGCAGTTCTTACTTGGAGGGGCACATCCCTCAGAAAGGCACTTGTAGAAGTGGATGGTCACTTTTAAACTAAAAAAGGGCGTTTTGAGCCAAAAAGTTACTGTCGACAAACTTGGAAGGGCACGGTGCCCCTTGTGCCCCCACCCTTCACCAGTTCCTACGTCTATGTAGTTCAGAAACACATTTATACTCTTTACTTTAGATGGCAATGACTGTCATGGATACGGGCCGAATCAAGTTTTTGATATTGTCTTTCTATTTCGAAATTGCTCCTTGTACAAACCTCATCACCTATTCCTAAACTATCTGATGAAAGAGTTTATATCTTTACCAATTGCGTTGTTGTTATTTTTTATCCAAAGGAACCCGTCCAGGCTATAACTGAGAACGAAACATTAAAAAACAAACTTTTGGAAGAGAAAACGCTGACCGCTGAACTCGAGGTATGATTATGCAATAAATTAACAAAGATTTTATGATTAAGCCATGTTTCTACTATATTCTGCTGCATGTTCCTGTCTGGTACGTTTGATTCAATGAATGCGAATTGTTGTACGATTGTGTATATTATATCAAAGATTCAATAACTGCTTTACTCAATTGGTATTGCGACTTTAGATGGTTAATGCATGATGAAATGCAATATCTTCTTAATTAATCTTTAGATCTACGTGAATATTTCCATAAGGATAATACGCAACGTAACAAATTGTATTCTTTTTTAGATATCAAATCTGAAGGAAATCAACGCTAAGATGGAAGTGGAAATTATTCAGAACAGGTCAAATATCATAACAGTACGTTTATCACACACTCTTCATCATATACGAAAGTACTTAAGGTTACTATAACCCTTCAAACGAAAAATTCTCGATTTTTCATTTTCGTCATAATCTTGATTCGCAACATAAAATAGTTCAAATAATGTGGCACCTGATACGTTTTCACTTAGCCCGATGCCTGTGCTTTACTAAACTAGGATTATTTATCATATTCAATTATTGTTATTCTTATGATGATATTCACTATTATTTCACAGCTAAACGGTCGAATCACAAGATGTGAACAAGAAATCTCTTACCTGGAGCTGAAATTAGCTACAGAGCAGCAAAATCGTAAAATGGTAACAACTTTCTGCCATTATACTTACGTACATTACTCGATGAGTTGTTGAGTGAACTGAGTAGCTGCTTCTTTATTTGCTGAAGTGAAGGCTTTCATTATTTCGTATACATTAAAAATAAAATATTTAAACACCATGTATTATGTCCCGATGCAGTCCCAATGCTCTGGGCTAGAAGCCTAAAATGACTAAACTTCTTACGGCTGCCTGAATTGTAAAATGCTACTCGGCTAGATTAGCTCCCAGTGTTTCGCGCCTAAAACAAATTGGCAAAAGCGATTTGTCTAGCTTTCAAGAGCTCTCTGCGAGATTCAAATAATCAATTTGAAAATTCAATCTTCAGATAAAACTGTAATCTCGGATTTTATGGAAGGTGCTGCTTTTGCGTGACAAGCGACTAGTACAAGAGGAAAATAGTCAGCAAATGATTCCGTTTTATAATTTGATTTTAAATTCATGCAAATTTAATCATCATTCTTTCAGGTAGAGCACGACAGAAACATAAAAACATAAAAATAAGATCACTGCAGTTGAGTAATGAGAAATGGAAAGAAATTTACAAAAACCAAGCAATTATCGATAGTGAAAGTGTCAGTCTAATGTACAGTTCAATAAGTTCCGGAGAGCAGGTACTACTTATAATTTCTCATTTGTTTGCATAGTATTTACAACTTCTATTTCATTAACAATGGAGAAATTTGACTTAAACTAGATATCTGCCCAAATTTTTGAAGAAATAATTGCTCCTGATTTTGTACAACGAGTTGCAGTTATCGAGTTATCGCTTATCAAAGCGATACTTTAATCAAACTAAAATCAAAGAAATAGTTGGAATAGCACTGAGGCAAAAGTGTCTGTGATGAGCCACATTTTTCTGGTAAATCGTGGATTTTCGAATGCAAACAATGAATACTGAGCCTTTCATCCATTGATCCTTGGAGATTTTCGAATGGAATTCAAATGTAGCTTTAATTTCTAAATAGCTAAACGGCACTGCTAAGTCCTAATCCTGAGAAATTATCTCTTTTCTCATTGTAGGAAGCAAATAAAGGAAACATGCAGGAAAAAAGAGGCAATGGAGTGATCGAAAATGATCTGCCAGAACAAACAGTCGCTGAAAGAACTGATCAGGTGAAAACTTGCTGTACTGTTAAAATCAGTTTGAAAGTTTTCAAAGTAAAAACAAGTATCGTGAACCTCGAGGGGCATAGACTGCTAAAAATCTCGCGAGGAAATGATTTTCATGAAAAATCCATGAACTCCATAAAACACCCCTTTGTTTTAATAAAGATCTCACATGCCCCTCGACAGAATTTTGAGGCAAAATTCAAAATAGACAGAACTGAAAACTTTTCTGAGCATTTTTAATGCTTTCTTGATTGCAAAAGATTTAAAAAACTCAGCAAAATGAGACTGAGTGTGAGGTTCGTTTATCTTAATTCATAGATGTTGCAAAGTGTAACAAGACAGAAGATATTCATAATACAGGTAGAATTCCTGATAGCTACATACCCTAACTAACCTGTTATTAGAAATATACAATCATGTCGTCACCTGATGTATTGCAAGCAGCATACTCATCTCGTTTAAAATCTATTTGTTTTGAATGAATAAACTACTTATTATTATGGCACTTATAACTGCTTACTTTAGAACATCAATATTGAAAGAAACGATGAAATAACAAGGTACCTGATGGAGTTGTCAGCAAGAAAAAGCAAAAAGAAGGACGACGCATCACAGGAGATTGATGATGAAAACAATGAACACGAACTTGACGAGCAAATTGAGGAAGAAATGATCTCAGAGGTTGAAAGTGAACAGGTCATTAATCAGAGGGATGAAAGTGGCCAAGATAACGTCGCGGTTGGTAATTTTAAGTACCCTGCTTGATGGTATAATTGGTTCTTTTTTGCAAGATGAAAAACATAGGCTACAGCTTAAATGGTTTTATGTAAGGGCTTTTAATTCTAGAACCAAACTATTTGCAATGAAATGTTTCACAGTGCAGTCCTAGTAAAAAAAATAGACTAACTTCAAACCATAATTTAATTCCATTTCAGGCATCAAGTGCTACACAAAAGCAGTTACCAGGAGAGTTTGCTGCCGTTGCTTACAGTAACAACCGGTTTTATGTCGGCAAAATATTGGGAAGAAAAAAAATAATGTCTAACGAGGAAGAGGATGAAATTGCAGAGCAGCCAAACGAGGACAAGGATCTTGTGGAGGAAGCTGACATTATGGTGACAATAAATTTTATGGGTTGGAGTAAAATTACACAAGCACTCTACTGGCCTCCTTACGATGACACCGAAGATGTTTGCGGCAAGTTCATTTATCGCAATGACATTAAGATTTTCCAAAACGAGAAAAAAAAGAACCAATACCACTCTGTTCCAGATTACAAGACACTCAAACAGGAGTATATTGAATACAGGATTCGTTACGGACTTAAATGAACTACTGTTTTAAAGCGAAACGTTAAAGCAAGTGCCTAAATTTGTGAAAATCTTTACTGCTTTACAAATATTATCCATTCCCGATTTCTAGATTACGGTTACCATCGACGCTGTCCCATCGACCAATTATCACCACCCAATATTTCAATCTAGGACTTTTAAGGTTTTTTCTCAAATTCAAAATGATTTTGTTCAAAGTATACCAGACCTTTCAACAGTGAGATGTCTCTCGATTAATGTATCTCCAGGCCGCATTACTGATATGACTGCTAAGCAGTAAGAGCGAAGTATCTTTTTCGGTCACATATGTTACCAATGTTGCACACATGATTTGATATTTTAACATGGACTTGAGTTCCTAATTTGCAAGGTCTGAGTATATTCAGATGTTTATCAATAAAACCATTCCAGCAGCGATGCACAGGGAAAGAACAAGGGACGATTCAATATACTATGATTCAACTTGTTAGATCTGTTAAAAGTATTCTGTCATTTCACATACATGAAGCATTACTACATAGCCACAGCTTTTGTGAATTTGCAATCTTTAATCTCGTCTAATGGAGGATATTCTATAAAGAGTCCGGATCGACCGATAGTTTTATAAATGTTTATTTGACAGGCTCAACCGGGCGGCGCTAGAGCTTCTATCACTAATTGTGCATATAATTCTTCAAATTTTTGCAAAATGTATAAAAAAATCGCTCGACCAGATTCCCTTATAGTTAAAATAGCCAAAAGGTTACTTGGGAAATCGAGGGTAAAGTTGCATTTGAACCTCATAGAAAAGACTTCACTATGAAAACACATTGATCTTTCCAAATATTTGTAGTTTTGTAGTTTAACCGTTTAACCCTTCATAGTTACATGTGCGGAGGAGCTCCTCAGTGATAATAGCCGGGGATTATCTCCAGTAACAATCGCTGCTTCCTATTTCAAAAGCCGTGCGGCCGTGAAGCTGTTAGCAGCTAATCATTGACCGAATTTGAGTTATGACGTCAATAGACTCTACTCTGATACAATGCATATATGTCGTCATGCACTGCTAAAACACAGCTTGAAACAATTTCTTGAAATCACACACAGACAGTAGAGCCAGACGATCAGCAAGGGCATCGCACAGCATCGCGCTATCGCATTGATTTGGAGAGAGAAGCCTCAACAGTTTCATTTTTGATACCAGCTACATTGCAACATCTTCCTCAAGGTTGTATTAACAGGAACGTTCAGGTTTTCATTGCTAAACAATGGGACGTGGCCACTAAACGTAAAGATGACAACCTAACCACGCGGATATACCAGCTAGGCCATTACCCGCCATAAAGATTTGGCGCCAAATCAGGCTGTCTACCTACGAAATTCGCAAGTGACACGAGAGATAGTTCGGTGAATACAGACTCCAGTTTTCCGGGTAAGTTGTTATATTATCTGGTAGTGGATAGTAGTACTCTTTTACCTGGATTATGATTATTGTTTTGTGAAATTAAGAATAATCTCGATACTGGCAACGTTTTACGTGGTGTCCACCAATTGTACGATAAAGCTTCTTTGTCTGGGATAAAGTTATCGGAGAAAAGGCATTCCTGGAACTAGGAAAATCACAAGAAAAAAATTTCACCCTATATTATTAAAACAAATGAGTGAATTAACTGGTTGATAATTCCATTACATTTATAACCTTCTCGCCGTAGCGCTATATCAAAGGCATCAAGTAGGATCAACACCCTGTCACCAGATTAGCGCTCATATTACTGCCACGCAATATTTTTCAGAAAAGCAGATCGCTGATTGGCTTAGGCAGTAAAAGCTGTTTTTTCACCAGCGACTGTGATTAAACATGTTGGATTGTGCTTACACTGTTTTTCATTTCTCCTTAAGGGGTGGATTTTCTCATTATAATATGGACTCCGTTAACTGTTCCATCTGCATTTCCATCATCTGGTTCACTTGATCTTAGAAAGCAATGTATTGTGGCCATTGTGCCAGTCTCTGAACCTTTGTCCAGTCTAAGACGCCGGCTTAATACTAAAAGAGGAAAAGTATTTCTGGTTCTTTATTGTCTAATTGATTTACACTCTGTGAAATGGGGAGGTTTAGCTTTGTCAGCACTCTGTAGAGCAGAGGAACATTTGCAAGATTTTTTTTGTAAGAAACTAACATTTTTTCATGCAATACTGAAAGTTTCATATATGATCAGTTTTTTTGGTACGCAAAGTTTCTTAACAGTTTCTCAGGTGCTGTGATGTTTACATCCTGAGCCCTTGTGAAAATCACAAGAACGTCGTATGAAGCTCTCATAATTGAACATCACAAGGAAGTCTCAAGAAAGTTCTACTGTCTAGACATTACTCAAGTACAAGTACCTTCTGAGTAATTACATGAAAGATGGTTTGGATT
>REGM01000325.1:83040-111033 GCA_004194415.1 Aurelia aurita
TTTATATAAGAATTTGTATATTTGCATGTTGTTGTGGTTGGGGGGGGGGGATAAATTCACCAAGACATGGTGGAAAAGAACCGAGGACTGAGGGCAGTTAGTTTTCGCGCCAGATCTCTTTGTAAAGAGGCATTTGTACATGTCCTGTTTTACGAAAGTATTAGTATATTTTATATTTTGTTGTGGTTTGGGGAAATGGGGGTGGGGGTGGGGGGAGGGATTTCACCAACGTCCTTTGTGAAATTTGGTTGTGACAGGTTTTGGCATATGCTTCCATTGATGTTAAGTTTCTTGTCTAAATTTTCATTTTTAAAAGTATCATTCGTTTTTTTTCTGTGCTGTGCTTTATTCCTCTTCGTCCGATCCATCCGACTCCGATTCTGATCCCTCGATATACAAATTTTCCTGGTCGAACCACGATCCCTTATCTGATATCGCAAGATTCGATATCTTGTCTTTTTTCAAAAGGCTCTTTAATTCTCCTCCTCACTTTTGGTTTCTTTGTCTGCGTCCAGTCTGCTTTCCTAACACGGCCCATCTCGAATGAAATAGTTGCGAAAGCAAAGGAGTTTTTTTTAAGAAAGAGCAAATATTAAATCCATGCGGATTAAAATTATTGCCTTCTAAACCACAGAAGTATGCACATCATGAGCACGGTGAAATGATTTTATTTTAATCCTCTAATGTCTATTCATGCAAATTTGAGAAACAAGATTGCTCCTTTTAAAATGCTCAAATTTCCAAGTAATAGCACGGGCAATAATGCACCGTATTTGTATGTTAGAAATGAAAGTTTATTACCTTGATAACGTTGTTTTCCCATGCCTCCCAAGACGACTTTTTACCATAAATGAAATTTGCTGAAGTTTAGGAGAGCCGAGATGCACAGCTTTACCAATGTACCATGCATCTTGGAAAATGTAAAAAGTCGTCTTGGGAGGCATGGAACGCCTTTCCTGAGGTTACGAATGCTTTTCTGTTCCTTGCAGAACATCCATTCGAGCAGATTGATTCATCTTCCGACATTTTCAAGCTGCTGGAGCGGTATGTTTGTGTTCTGTATGACAAGACAAGACAAGCATGACACACAGCGTGAATGAGTTGTGGCAAGAGCTCTTCTCGAGCAAATCGAATGCAATAGAAAATACAGAGTATAGGCATGTTGAACAATCACAATTTGGGTGTAAACCTGAAGAACCTTGACAATCTATAGGCTGTATCTTTTGTTAAAAAGTTGCGTAAAACTCTTCACAAATCAACGACTTTTTGATATATATTAATCTTGTACCAATTTCTTACTTCTTCATTTTAGGCAGCTCTTGTTCAGCAAACAATGAGAGCCCATTAGCAGGGCAGCATCTGGATGAAAAGCCTTGAAACACTTCAAAATCCTCCGCTACCAGAAGGATTTGGCTGGACAAGTGATGGTGAAAGGGCCTGGAAACCAGTTTGGACACATCTGCCAGAAGCTGCTAAAGTATGCAGGGAACTGTTGCGGTGCGGCTGTAAGGCAAGACTGGAATTGTTTTTGTCTAGTGATAAGACGTGTCAAAGTGAGCTCTGAAAATATATCGTCAAATTCGTAAAAAAACAATGGAAAACAATGTGGAAATCGTCGTGGAGGCTACTGAGAGCCTCAAAAGTAAAAGCAAAGGTCGATATTTCGAAAATATAGCAGAATCATGCCAGACTAAACATGGATGGAATAACACAACAACCAGCGCGGCCCTTGACGAAGCAATCAAACAAAAGAAGATCTTTTCCTCTGTAGTCAATGGTAAACTATCATACCGAAAATGTGACAAAAAGATCTGTATCGAAGATGATTGTGAAAGCCGCTTGACTCAAACTGACCCGTTGCCAGCAAATCATATTTCCATGAAAGATTTTGATCGAATCCAAGATGATCTCGAGGATTTCAAGCGGTATACCCACGGAGAAATTTTATCGACGAAGGCGGACGTGGCAAACAGGCAAAAAAGCCCAAACCCAAATTCAACGACCCCAATGGATAAAGACCGCGAAGCCCTTGTAAGAAGCCTTCAGGAGCGTATCTTATCCCTGGAAAAACAGCTCCAAGATAAACAGTACATTATTGAAAGATTATTAGATGGGCCTAGGCATCGATCAACAAATATAACAACAAGCCCTTACACAATTCCCACTGGAAGCAAAAATCATGCACCCTGTGCTACGACCATTGAGGAACAATCAGCAAAACCAACCATGAAAAACTCATTGGGAACAAAAACATTGGAAAATACAAAAGAACCTGACAAAAGGAATGCAAATACTGCGAATAAAGATACAAAACAACAGGAAAAACAATCGAGCAGCACCAAATCAAAACAGAAGGACACGAAAAGTCGAAAAAGAATTGCAATCATCGGCGATTCGATGCTAAATGGGATTTATGAAGAGGGAATGCAGAAAGATCACAACGTCAGAATTAAGCCTCATTCTGGAGCTACAACGAGAGACATCGTTGATTATCTTAAACCAGTTATTAGGAAAAAGCCAGATTGCATAATCATCCACGCAGGAACGAACGATCTAACAAGCAAAGATCAAATTGATACAGTACAAAATTTTAACACCATGATTGAGGATGTAAAACGCGATTCCCCGGAATCAGTCATCGTTCTGTCGACTGCAGTGATAAGAAAGGATAAGCAAGCCATGGATAAGAAGGTGAGCGTACCTGAATTAAACAAGAAAATCAAGGAGATAGCGAAAGCTGAAAATATCTCAGTGATTGATAACTCAAGCTTGGATGCGTCTTGTCTCAGCCGTAAGAAACTTCATTTGAACGAAAAAGGAAACTCTTATTTAGCAAATAATTTTATTAAATTTTTAAAAGATTTGTGAACTGATGATATTCCCAGTTCAACACTATGCGACGAACTAACAAATGATATGTATGATAGTGAAGGCACTGATTATCATAAAAAATCCAGGATAAGGGTGCCCTATTGAGGTTTTGTCATACATCGAGTTTACCAACCGATATGGAAAACGAGGCTAACTGTTTCGATGAACTGAAACTCCTCCGCCTTAAATACCCAAGAAACGTCATGATTAGTTACCTCAATATCAACTCTGTGAGAAACAAATTTAATGATTTCTCGGGGATGGTGGGTGAAAATTACTTCTCTAATATTCAACATGGTGATGGTAACGACCATAATTATAATGGTAATTAACACAACCAACGCAGCCACAACAACGACAGCAACTCACTTCTCAGCGGCCGCTTTCTTCACAGATTCACGTATTTCACCTCACCATGAGCAAGCACACTTCCACGGCAACATTCAAACCCACAACTCACCAACTCCCCGACTATCTCCCGACATATATTTCGACTTAAGTACTACATTTCCTACTGAAGTACTGAAGTACTGTTACTTACACGAACTACAGCGAAGCTAAAAGGAACGCGGAGGTGCGGCAAAGCCTCGCAGAGCGGGCCTAGTTACTAATAAAGAAAGAGCCTTTAGAAACATTACCAAAACTAATTGAGCTTCCTGACCCATTAGATTCATTTAATTTGCCTTTTTTTTCAGTGGGTGGTTTTGCAGTAGTAGCTTTTGTTGCCACAATGGGCAATCCACTGTGATCCAGCCCTATAGAAATCGTGGAATTAATACCAAAATATGAAAATGGAAGAATAAGATGTCTGATACCCTCATCATAAAGAGGAGATGTGGAACTATTCAACAAAACAAACATTTCTTGAATCTGAGTTTTGAATCCAGAGATATGATTTTTTTAAATTTGACTAAATTGCAAACTGTTGTTTACATTACTGTTTCCGGCCTTTTGTTTGTGGTATCGATGAAAATGAAGAAATTAAACTTATTATATTTCCTCGAAAAACCCACCGATTTTGTCAAACTTTTTTCTTTCGAAGGTACATGTCTAAGCAAACTAAAAATACAAATGTTTTTCTCAAGACCTCAGAGAAATGAGTTTATTTTTCAAAATGGCGTATGACGTTTTTGACAGCGAAAACAAGGGAAATCATCGAATTTTTGTCGTTCATAGTGGAAACAAAAAATCTGACCAAATCTAACTCTTAGCAAAAAATGTTAAAATTAAATTTGATGTCTTGGGAACATTTCTGCCAAAGGATTCGTGCAGATTCGTACAGAAAATATTTTTATGACACTTTGAAGATTCTAGGCCCTGTACGGTTTCAACTTCTATTCAGCTATGAAAAGTTATGCATGTTGGCGTTGCATATAGTTTTCATTTCACATAGAATCTTTCTCTGTTTTGAGAGTTTAGAACCACTCTTGGAATTACATAGAACTACGAAATATCTATCATTTTCTGTCAATGTTCCCTCACTTTTGGGTTTGGCTTAAGATCGTGTAATATTTTTGAACCGTGTTCCAACTCTGCTATATAATAGTTTGAAATAGAAATAATTCCCTTTTCCTGGCTGTGACCTGTTGATTAAAATGATAGTCTGTAGATTACCTAACCCCTGCTACACTTTGCAGACTGGTTTCATTACGTTGTTGCTCTTCTAAAAAAATTAATCTAACTGTTTTAGTTCGACAGTACGTGCAAACAGTGTGTAAAGTTTACAATATCTTGAGTGTTAGTTGAATGAGAGTGTTCTGATTGCAGGAGAAAGGAAATGTGAATTTTCTGAGCTGAAAGATACGACAAAACATTATTTCTAACTCTGAACCAAATCCTTCCATCGAAAGTTGAACATTTTCGGTATCGATTCCCTTGAAGGGGAGCCAATTGCAGCAAGATTCGAACCTCATAGAAAGTTGCCTGGAAATAGAAAAAACAAAGTTGCAACTACAGGAGTGGTGGTGGCTGTAGAGCTCGACAAACATGACCTATTGGGAACATCTCAGACGTATTTGGTCGCACACCCTTTTCATCTACACTAGTTTTGAACAGGCTCGACAGAACCGTTGAAGCTAAAAGCCAAATGGTGTATCACTCCCTCAAGAAGCCTGCGAAAGTTCTACGAAAAGAAAAGGATTTCTACAGGATTTCAAGGATTTCTCGGGGGGAAAAAGGACTTCCGTCGAATGTGTACGAGATTTCTAGGGCATGATATGTCCCTCGCTAAAAGTTGAGAGAAGGGAGATGCTCGTTTCACTAAATGAAACGGGAGCTCTAATCAAGGGCAACATTCTTCTAAACCAATCGACCAATAATTAGCTAGCAGAAAGAGAAGGCTTTATTAACAGAAGGCTTTAGTACTATTAGAATAAAGATCAAAGAAGATAAGATAGAAAATTGTAACAGTTGCAACCGTTTAATCACAGGCAAATAAAAGATGTTGCGAAAACCAACGTCAAAACTATGTCTTCAAAGTTTTGGGCCTAGAATCTTCAAAGTGTCATTAAAAACAATTCTGTACGAATCGGCACGAATCCCTTGGCAGAAATGTTCCCAAGACATCAAATTTAATTTTAACATTTTTTGCTAAGAGTTAGATTTGGTCAGATTTTTTGTCTCCACTATAAACGACACAAATTCGATGATTTCCCTTGTTTTCGTTGTCAAAAACGTCATACGCCATTTTGAAAAATAAACTCATTTCTCTGAGGTCTTGCGAAAAACATTTGTATTTTTAGTTTGCTTAGACATGTACCTTCGAAAGAAAAAAAAGTTTGACAAAATCGGTGGGTTTTTCGAGGAAATATAATAAGTTTAATTTCTTCATTTTCATCGATACCACAAACAAAAGGCCGGAAACAGTAATGTAAACAACAGTTTGCAATTTATCACATTTAAAAAAATCATATCTCTGGATTCAAAACTCCAATTTAAGAAATGTTTGTTTTGTTGAATAGTTCCACATCTCCTCTTTATGATGAGGGTATCAGACATCTTATTCTTCCATTTACATATTTTGGTATTAATTCTACGTCTGGATCACAGTGTAATGATCCTGTTTTTCGAACGCTCGCCATAAAGCATGGAAAAGGCCGATGTCGAGTTTTCTATGAGCAGGGGGGATAATTGCGTGCCAAACGCACCTTGTCTTGTCTTTGTGCTAATTATCTGCGATAACATGCTGATCAATCACGCTAATGCATTACTGACTGGCTGGCTGGCTGGCTGGCTGGCTGACTGACTGACTGACTGACTGACTGACTGACTGACTGACTGACATCGAAGTCACTTCTTAGATTACAAAATACTTTGTAATAAAACATAAGATCCTTTTGGGTGATTGCAAAGTCCGTCATAAGCTATGATTGTGCTATCGGGATTTTTGCGTTCTCCGCCCATTTGCCTGCCAAGGTCCCTTAGGAAACAAGCCGGCATCTTAATCTCTGATTAAAGACACGAAATCTGTTTATCGAAGTCTGCATGCCACAAATGATCCTTGATGATGTCGTTTTGTTGATACTGTGCAAATCTTGCAACAATAATGTTTGACATTAGTCAGTTAATCAGTGCCCAGATTAAAGAGATTAAAGAGACTGAAATGGATCATTTGTATTCATGGCCAAAATGGAAAGTACATGCCAGCTAAATGCATAGATTCGAAGTGCCGTTGGCACGATTCGCGCAAGTTGTTTTCCACGTCTGAATAACTGAAGAAATTTCGAGAACACTCAGTTTTAAGATGAGGGAAAGGGTGTTGCAGTTATAAGTCGGCAAAACATATGGGTCGATTGAAGAGTTTCTGCTGCCTCAATGCGGGTCGACTTCTAACTTAGAGCCTGTTGTGTGAAATGAAACAAACTGTTAACTAACATTTGCCTAAATCCCGGTGTAAATTTCATTGCATATTAGCTTTTCCTCAAGGTACTGTGTTTCAGCCCCGCCCCGCTCATTTCATCGGACACTGATGGTATGGATGCAGAGGATCGAATCTGAAGCATCCCCCTTGTTTCATATAATTCCAGCATGAAGCAATCAAAATAAAAAAAATTCTGGCACAGATACAAATTGCTCAATATCTGCGGGACATTAATAATACAAATTTGGTCTGAATGACCATTAATGATCCTGTTTTTCATTCCTGCTTGCAAGCGCTTCACCGATTCTTTTGCATCTACCTATTGATAATCGTGTGACCAGTTTTCTTAATGTTCGATATCGAGTAGGCTACCAAACTTTAAAATTTTATTGCAGAAAATCTAGCCAAGCTTTTGCCTTCAAGTTTGGTTTATGTCTCTGCGAACATGTCGTGTAAGTGGTACTTAACGCTTGGCGGCCGCTGAGAACGACTTCAACAAAAACACAAGAAGTGATAACCCTTTCATTTTCATTGGCATGTTTTTGGGGTCATATCTTTGGCATTTATTTATATATGCTTCATTTCATTGCTGCCCTGATCTCTTTGAAACAAGATCGGTATCTTGCCGGGATCACGGGTTACAGCTATTTCATTTCACTTCAATTTTCTTTTCATTGCTGCCCTGATCTCTTTGAAACAAGACCGCTGTCTTGCCGGGGTCACAGGTTACAGCTTACTTCTACTACTCATAAACNTTTTTAGACCTATAAGTGTCTTACCTGCAGCTTCTAAAATCTACGAAAGAATTTTAAAAGATCAAATTTGCCCGTACTTTCATGATAAACTCTCCAAAATCTTATGTGGTTTTAGGGAGGGGTATAGTACACAACATGCTTTGATAAGATTGATAGAAAAATGGAGGAAATGTCTTGACGCCTCAGGTATGGTAGGGACAATTCTAATGGATCTATCCAAGGCATATGACTGTCTGCCTCATGACCTCCTTATTGCAAAATTGGAAGCTTATGGATTAGATATCAACAGCCTTTGCTTAATGTACAGTTATTTGGATAGCCGTCATCAAAGGGTAAAGATTGGCTCACATAGAAGTACCGCAAACAAAATCAAAATCGGGGTCCCACAAGGATCTGTCCTAGGCCCCTTGCTCTTTAACATCTTTATTAATGACCTCTGCCTCATCAACCTAGACTCTGAGATTTGCAATTTTGCAGATGATAACACCTTATACTCTTGTGGATATGATCTACAAGAAATAGTGACCAATTTGGAGAATGATCTCATTAAATTACTGGAATGGTTTAAAAGCAATGGAATGATTGCTAACCCAAAAAAGTTTCAGCTCATGTTCCTTGGTTTGAAAGGGAAAAGACGGCTACGTCTTAACATCGAGGAGAACAAATTACCTGCAGCAGATCACGTTAAACTTCTAGGGATTGAAATCGACAGCAAATTAACGTTTAACAAACATGTTGAAACATTNGTATCAAGGGCGCCTACCTTGTGTGACTGTTTTCGTGACATAGTACACGGAGCAATTGCTGTCTTGATAATCCGTGTATAACATAAGAAGTACATGTATATTCTATACTTACGGCTATTTTCAAATTCTAACGTCTATCAGTGTTGACCAATCAAAAGCGCGCTGTCTGGTTCCCTGTGGTCATCTCCTGTAACTGTTGATATCGCATTACATCAACACCTGAATCTGAAACCACAAAATTATCTTGCGTCATCTTACGTCTTCCGGTTTGGATAAAACGACTACAATGCAGCAATTGCTGAACTGAACTGCGAATAAACTGAACTGCGAATAAACCCAATTCATACAAGGTAGGCGCCCTTGGTTGTATTGTTTAAGATTTAAACATTACTTCAGTTCAAAGCATTTAGATCCGAATGGTTGAATTTGAATGAAATCTTGATTGTTTTGATTGCCAAAGGAACACGCAGAAGATTATCTCAACCATGTTCCAATACTCAGTCTCTCAAATGTTCTCAACTCTGGTTCGCAATCAAATTCGAATATTCTACGTTTCTCGTCTCAACTTTAAATCCGTCATTACTCGCCATTCTCGAATCTCGAATCAAATCTCTAATCTCATCACACTATACTCGCCACTCACAACTACACAACAACTTCTCATCGTTCAAATCATAGTGTTCTGTAATTATGATAATTATGCACATACATAAACAATAAATGATCAACGTCATCAATATGATTCACAACAGTTCCTGTGGACTTTAAGGCTTTCTATTGCTCTGGATGGTACCTCCCGTGATGTGTTCTTTTCTTTTGGCTACAGATCAGCATTGGCATTTATTTTTGAAGAAGAAATAGTTATTTGCAGCAATTGCTCTGATTTTACCACAATGGGTTTAAATAGATAATTTGTTGCCACAAACGAGCAACGCCACAAGAGGGCAAGTCATTGTTAACTTCGTTTGATCTTGCAAAACGCACTGTGGCAGCTGCTCAGTTGACAATAATTGGGAGCTTCAGGATCAGGGATCAATCCTTTTGCAGAGCATGCAAGAGCTGTGAATCAACAACATCAAGAATTTCATCAACAGTTTCAGGCTGCCACCCTGTAGCAGCCATTACTGTCAGTTATAAGCCAGTGACATTAAAGCCATAAATGCACACTGTCTCCATGTGGCTCTTCACTGAAATATGCATCCTCTTGGTGTAAGTTTCCACTTGGTGTAATTACTTTTGGCATCTAGGGCTGAAGTTTCAGCAAGGGCAGTATGAAGATCCTAAAAAGCCGATTAGTCAACATACCTTCAGTCCTTTGTTGGCTTTAAAGTATTCTTTATATGAAGCTGGCAATTTCGATTAGGATTCGAGAGCAGGTCAACGCAAAAGAATGACAACCATGGTTTTAACATTAGATTGATATAAAGAACACTTTAAAGCCAACAAAGGACTGAAGGTATGTTGACTAATCGGCTTTTTTTTAGGATCTTCATACTGCCCTTGGTTTCATGTGCGAACTATTAGTGATTAAATCACTGCAGGACATAAATATTTTCGATTGCTAGCAGGTCGTACGTACGCTGTCGGCAGTCGGGGCATTTGTATGCTTCCATGCAAGGAAGTGTACACAATCTTGGCAGTGATTAATTGACCAATGTCGAAGATTATTGTTGGCAGATTTGCAAAATATCAACAAAACGACATCATCAAGGATCATTTGTGGCATGCAGGCTTCGATAAACAGATTTTCGTGCTGCAATCAGAGATTCTTATGCTTGTTTGTTTCTTTGGACCTTAGCAGGGCAGATACGCGGAGAACGCTAAGTCCCGATTGCAAGATCATAGGTCAGGACAGACTTTGTAATCATCCAAAAGGATCTTATGTTTAAACACTGTTCCTTTGTCCATCCGCTCCCGGTGGCACCTGGCGTACTGCATATGCCTATTCATGATTTGTGCAAGAAGTAACGCATACTGGCCCAGACCTATGCTGCTAGCTAGGCCCACGTGACATATTCCTGTCTCTGAAACAGATCAGCTGCAGAACCACTTCTTTTAACAGATACAACAAAAAGAAAACTTGTTTACATCGAAAGCTATTAGAACCGGCCGATTGCATTTGAATGAAATCATGATTGTTTTGACTGCCAAAGGAACGCCAGGTATAAATAGCTGTCAGATGCACGTTGCTGTTCTTGTTGTTTTTAATCCAATCACAAACAGCTCCTCCGCGAAAGTCTACACTCTCGCCGCAGAGGCTAGGTTTACAAAGATACCCATCCAACCCATGAAACGAGTGTGTCGGTTTTAAGGCCATCCTAAATCATATTTTAACACAAAACCCTATCAGCTATTTTAAATAAACTAAAAGAAAAATAATCGCTATAAATATATATGTACAAATTAAAACCTTAAAGATTTGCTTAGCTGGCCGCTTCACTGGCGCTTCGTGCAGCTACGCTGCAATTATTAACGTGTAATTGTAGAAGACACTTTCAGGACCACTTGCAAAATATATATGGACAGAATAGAATCCAAAACATATATGGGTGAAACTTTGTCTCGTAATTTTTCATACAGAAATGTAAAATTTATATTTGTTGTTTAGGTCATCGATTAACTCACTGCAAGTTTAAGATATACAGTACTGAAATTTTTGATTCAAATCCAAAAACAATTATTTAAGAGATCCTTCCCTTGAAAATCTCAGGTGGCTTTAACAGTACCTTTAGCGGTCTCTTGTAAATTGTCTTGGTGCGCTTGGTTGGTTCATGTTTGTTATTGGAATGATAGATCGGCGAGTTATTCACTAATCTTCACGGGGTTTGCATCAAAGTTTAAATTGAGGCCTCAAGATCGAGTTTATCAAAAAATATTTTTTGGACACGAACGGGGTACTGTTTCTGATGCACCCGGTATTGTATGAGCAACATTATGTCAGATAGTTGCCTGATTCAAGCACAATAAGTTTTGACAAGTCTCAGACAAAAGAAACAACGATTTAGAACAATACTTTCTCGTGTTAGATTCACTAAAAATGTGGTATTAAGTACAGAAAGACATGGCAAAACTACAAGTCCCCTACATAAAGTCAAAGGTATGCTCTGACTACGGCTCTCTTATTACCAGAAAAGCACATAGTATCATTAGGATAAAGGGTATGAAGCATCATCTCTGACTTGCAAATATATCTACATTCTACTCAACACGAATGTAGGGTGGATGCTAATGATCATCAAGTATCAAGCAAAAATAGAAGTCTAAATTATACTAAATCTATGCTCATCACAGCACAACATATTTCGCGGTCAGTTCAAAATTTCGTCCCATCGAAGCACTTCACTTTCTGTCTGGATTAACTATTCTTGCGGGCTAAAAAACAAAACTTTAAACGGTGTCCTCCTGAGTTCTTGCGAGAATTGCTAGAATCTTTACCTCTTTGAGTAAGCGGCCGAGAAAGTACTTTACTCCCTTCAGCGCACGTTTCAACACAAAAAGTTCATGTAATAAAATTTGCTCAAAATAGATTCTCGTGACTGCGCATTACAGAATATGTCTAGAAAATCAACGATAAGCACTTTCGTTACAAAGGAACAGTGCAAACAAGTTTAAATATTTTAGTTTCACGACTTAGATGAAAACTTTTATGAATAATAAATATAATTTTTGATTGGAGGAAAAATTTCCTGTGGCCTGACAACTATTGGAAAAATGTCCGGGGAGCGGCCCCTGTGCTCCCACACTTTTTCGACGCCTGCCCCAAGTTTCAAGCAGGATTGAGCAGGTTTGTAACGCCTAGAAAGCAACCAATCAGATGCTACCAGTGAGTCCTGTAACTCATATACGTGTAAAATTGTTAACATAAATAGTAATTATTCATCTAATACTACTGACTATTTTTATGATTAGTGTTCAGTATCAGTGGATACTTCAATAGGTTTCAAGACATCTCGTAAAGGTTTGGATGAAACTACCAGGTGACCTAATAAAAAGTGAAACAAGCGAAAAACCACTAAAATGTGATTTTGTGACCGTTCTTTAAATTTCCTATTCGTGCTGTTTCGACAAAGGCAAAATAAATCAAACTGATTATCGTTACTTTGCTTTTTTTAAAGAGATGATAAAATTGAGGCATGGAAACTAATATTTGAGCAACAGCATTTTACAGAATATTTTAGCCAAAAAGCCATATCTTGCAATCTAATATGAATGTTTGAGTTGCAGATGATATAAGAGCATTTTGATGATAAGTTATTGTTACTCCGCAGTATGTTTCAAACCAGATTGCTTGTATAAGCACAAAATACCATTAATTCAAAGCCATTTCAAGACTCTGAACTATGTTTAAAATCAATTTGGTCCTTGACACAAATGAACATGAAGCAATTCTTATGATCGATGATATGTTCAATTTTGATAATTTTTCAAAAAGTTTCACTTTTTTTGGTGAATTGATGATTTTCATGGTGATATCAAATGCTTGGCGAAAAAGCAAGCACCATAGTAGTCTCGCAGTCTTTTGAAAGACTTTGAAGCAACAACCCTTATGATAACAGTATTTAAGATCCTGTGTTACTGCTACCAAGCAAATGTTCCTGTTGATAAACGTGCCTTCCGTATACAAGGACTAATTGATACATGTTTAACAAAGAAGAGAAGGGCCAGCAGTATCAGAGATTCTACCACCATAATGATTATCTACTGGCGGTGCTTTTTACAAATTGAGAGACTGTTTAATTGCTGAAACTGTGGGAGAAGCTGCTAAATTGTGATAAGAATTAAACCATATGAGTCAAAAAGGCATCCACTGTTAGAAAATTGTAATGCAAAGACCAAAAAAGCAAATTACTGAAGCTTCGAATTCTTCGATTCATTCACATTGGTCGCAAAGTGCATTTGCAGCATAAATTTCTTTGTCATGCCAGGGCAATAACCTGTCACTAGGAGGCAAAAACAGTCTTCTGCAATTTTAATAGCAGAAAAATGAAGTAAACTGGGTCACTGGCATTGCTAAGCCTATAAAGAATGATTTTCTTGACATCGTTTATTTAAGAGCAAAATACTCAAAATATATAGAAGTCTCGGTCAGGCAAAGCAATCACAATCGTTCCAATCGATTCGATAATTATGCAATATAATTTTCAAATAGTTGATACATCCTTTGACTCATACGGTAAGTATAGATACAGTACGTCATTGCAAAATAATGTTAATACCTCGACATGCTCAAAATACGGAAAGAAAGCCAAAGTATGAAGCTTCCTTTATGCAAAGCATTAAATTAGTTCTGTCCTCTTGACGATAACTTTGCTTCAAGCAGTCAATTGATGAAGTTTTATGTTGTTATTTCTTCTGTTATATTCGTTGTTGTTGTTGTCGTTCTTTCGGTCTTTCCTGTCGTTGTTGTTGTTGATTTTTAATCAAATATAGGCCTTTGGGTCCTCCCACATTTCTATTTGGCTTTTGATTTGATTGACAAAGATATGCGATAGAATGACACCAATTACCTGAATAGAAATTAAAAAAGGACTAAGAATTTTTGGTATACCGTAAAAGCCCTATTTAGCCCCCCTCTCTGATAAGCCCCTCCCTTCTGAGTCAAAATTATAAATAAGCTCCCCCTCTCTATTAAGCTCCCCCTCTCTATTTATATCAAATGCGAGAGGATACCGAAGATTTTCCGTTCACTAGATAAAATAAGTTTGAATGTTAATTTTGATATGGTTTGGGATTAAAACTGCGTTGAATTTGTGTATTTGACTAGTAAAAGCGTATGTTGACTCATTTTCATTTTATATTATTTAACCACGGTAGCTCCGTCAGTCCTGTGGAGACTGCTTTACAGGGGGCCGTGCAAAAAGATTACAAAGTAAAAACCTAATTTATAAATGTTGCCAACTTAAGTAAAATAGCAATAAAAAAAACTAAAAATGTCCATAACAAAATTATACGAAATTAAATCAAAAGAAAAGTGAAATCAAACCCTCTGCAATGGCTCGTTTAACTTTTTTGAAGGTAGGAAGAGAGGGTTCATGTTTGTCGGGGGGGGGGAGCTTAATTTGTTCTAAAGCTTAAGTCCACGAAATGAAATAGACTTCTGCCCATTTGACGTTTAAAACTTTTTACTCCGTTTTACTCTGCAAAATATGAGGTAAAAGAGTAAGACCTAAAAGCTATCATTTATAGCCTTGTCATCTGACTTTGTCCTCTCTAATAAGCCTCCCACTGGAGTATCCGAAATTAAGTAGAGCTTTTTCGGTATATCAATACATTATAGGCGTCAAATCATAAAAAAGTCGCATGATTTTCAAAAGAATAAAAATATCAAAAATCGCTACAGCAGAATTAAAGTGGAGCACCTAAACTTTCTCTCAAGCTGACAAAGACTAACAAGATTAATTCGTGATTTTTAAAGCCTATTAGAGAGCACTCACGGTGGACGCTTGGTCGAAGAAATGGATTTCAACATGATGACCATTTTAAGGCGGATTTCCATTCAGTGCATTTCGTGGCGCGCGCGATAATTTGCGATCGATTTTCAGTCTGGGCATGCATACTTTGAGTTATTTGGAAGCGCGATCGCACAAAAAGTAGAAGTTCATCCTACTTTTTGCGATCGATCGCAGGGCCCCCTGGCAGCAGCCAATCAAATCGTTGGAAATACGGGCCAAAAAGGTTTGTCAAAGGTTTGTGATCGCTAAAAGTTGATAGCAAATTGTTGCACGAGCGACAAAATGAACTGAATGGAAATCCGCCTTTAGTCAGCTTTATGCAGTTCCAGGACCAAGTACAAATCTGAATCAAGTGGCACTTTGTGAAGTAATATTTTTTCGGAAGTCATGACTTGAATATGCTTATGGGATCTTTACAGTCAAGTTAATCATTAAGTACCAAGAAGTTTTCTCAAAATTTGAGCCCCACCTTTCCGTCTCAAAGAATTTTCATTCATGTGATTGGTTGATTTACCATGACGCAAATTCCCTGACGCCATCTTTAGCACAATTGTCTATTTAAATGATTTACAGAACTACTATTACTTGATCCATTCATATTTTGAAATACCAACAATTTGGGACTATATTTGTATATATATATATATTTGGATCTGTTGGTTTTCTCTTATTGTAAAATTATTGGAAAACTATGAATGTCGCCAGTAGCAGAGACCAGATAACCCTCGGCCTTTCTCCACTAGGGGCGTCATTTATAGTCACATTTTTAATGTGTAGTTGTTCTTTTGAAATTGCAAAAACGGATTTTCATGAAGAACATTCAACCCTGTCAGTCCATGCATAAACGTTCAATGAAACCTGTAAACTATAACGTGTTGTGGAACACGGTATCTCGTCCACCGAAAGCTGGTACAGATTCAGCGATAGCAAATAGGAAAGTAAACATATCTAAATCAGGTTTATATTTACCAAAGGCAATGAAAAAGCAACGGCAGCTCCCGCAACAGCCATCAAATTGTTTTTAAAGAATTGAAGAAGTACATCCATGCAAGTATCTAGTTGAAGTTGTTCTCCCATCTTCAATCGCTATAAGTTAAAGAATCATGTTTAACCCATTCATCTCTAGAATGTCTGCATGTGAAAAGCAATATAATTATAAACTCAAAACTGACTGACAAATTTTCAGGGGATGAGTCTTCAAAATTGTCATTAAGTTTATAACGCACGTGCTACAAAATAAACTTTGAAAATACATGAAACAGTTTGCCTAAGAGCTCAAACAACTTTCAAAGTAGTTTTCAACATTTTAGAGGTAAAATAAACAACATCTCGGCTATATTTCTACGTTTGATTATCTAGCTTAAGATTCATTTAATACCCCCATTTAGAACTGTTAAACAATCATAAAACATGACGCAAATGAAAAAATGTGCAACGCATTCTCCAGTTTATTCCTGCGATTCATGCTTGAAATTCTAAAACATTTAAGTGTATTATTTCATATAAACACTGCAAAGCAAAATTTTAACTTACAAGTCTGTTGCGTCTCCTTTGATAGCCACATTGCTTGTTTCTTTGGAACTGGAAAAGAATTGAAAAAGATGTTGCTAGATTTAATTAATTGACAATTTTCTTCATGTGGTACAGAACTTGATTAATAGCGTCACCTTACCAAGCTTAAAGACTCTGCGCTAACCAGCAGCCTCTGCACAGCGAAGCTATACCACAATGCAGTTTGTTCAATCCCACATTGCAATTCTAGAACGTCCACTTGTTTACAAAGATGTAGAACGTCTTCACCTTGCGAGCTAATTTTAGAATGCCAATACGACATATTAAATTTTTCTAGTTTGAGGCTGCACGCAGGCTAACAAAACCCATCCTATCTAAGACATATTGTACTGGCATACATTGCATGTGCATTGTATGCCATTCCATTGTTTCATGATTTGTTTAAAAGTTTTGAGAGTTTCAGCTGATTTTATCTCATTAGAGAGGCTGTCCCATACCTTTGGCCCCAAAGACCTAAGACCCGTTTATACCAAGGATCCAATCCCACCACTGCAACAGTCGCAATACTCTCTTCCCAACCAGGATGTCATTGGTCGAATAAAAGCCAGAACGGAAAAAATCAAATCTAGCTTCTATCCTCATTGCTCATCTGATTGGAATAAACTTGATCCTGAGACTAGGCTTGCACCGTCTGTTGTTGTTCTTAAGACGAAGCTTCTATCAATAATCAGACCCCCTGCAAAATTTATATTGGCATTCATGACCCAATAGGTTTATCCTATCTTACTCAACTCAGGGTTGGTCTCAGCAAATTAAACTTTCACAAATTCAAGGACAATTTTAGGGATACCACAAACCCCATGTGCCCTACGAACGATAGTATCGAGGATACAGAACACTTTCTGTTGCTCTGCCCTTCCTTTTAAGAACCACGTAAGTTCTTCTCGCTGAAGTCTTTGCTTTATTACGACCATTTGGATATACCAATCTTCCAAACAACGTTTCAATGCAGATTTTATTGTATGGCGACAAAGACTCACCAAAGGAAATTAATGAAAATATACTTCTGTTAACTCTACGTTTCATCTATAAAACTGGTTGGTTTGATTAGGAAAGATTAAACTCCGTTAGCCACACAATCACCATGTCCCCTTTTAGAAAATATTTCTTTTGTGCATAATTCCCGTCGTGTAGCTTAAAGTTTCTCTCAAGTTAGATGTCACACGAGGTCTGCGATAAATGAAAGAAAACCATTCAAACATTTCAATTGTTTTATTCGCGGACATTTTTATTATAACTTTTTGTTGGAATATATAAGAACTTGAAAAGAGAGTTACATGAAGATATCACTTGTGTCAGGTATCGGCTAAAGCAACAACTGCCAGATAAGGTCGGGAAAAAAGAAATGAGAATATGAAATTCACCTATCCGGAAACCTGCTACAGTTTTCAAAATGTACAAAGGTAAACAAATAGTTTGGCTGATGCAGTGGTGCAAAAACCTTGAGGTTAATGCATAATCTGAATTAAACATTCGTACGTCATCTTGGAACTAATTTGGTCTCTTTCAACCCATAGTTTGCTTTCAGCCTGTGATTATGATTTCTAATCTATGATTTCAGGCTAACCTGGGGAAAATTACAAGGGGAATTTGTTTTGGCATTACGGGCTTCATCTACATGCCTTGTGCACATTAACATGACAACGATTCTCAAAAATTCTTGAGAATTTTCAAGCATACTTCACATACTGATAAGAATCCTTGAGTGGTATAAAAGACTATAAAACTTCTTGAACAAGAATTCTTAAGAACTCAGAACTTATCTTAAGAATTCTCAAAAATAATTCTTAGGCAGAAAACAGTTATTAATGTGTGCAAGGCCTAAACTGTAGCTAGCCGTTTTAGTAAATACCTTTAACTAACGTGACAACACAGCCATGGCTTCTTTTGTCTAGTCTTTATTCTGAGTTTATAACAACATCAATCAGTCTAATAAACTTCAATAGATTGTTTCAACAGTGTCAGGTTAAAAAATAGGCAATTGCAGGCTTTACAGGTGGCAGTTTATTATCTCCACGTGGCAATAAGATACACCAGTTTGGATCATGACGACATGCTAATGTTGCAATTGAAATTACATTGTTAGGTAGAAATACTGAAGGCAAAAAAATCATCGATTTATTAGCCTGTTTCCTGGCCATAAATTTTCAAGAAATCACCTATAACTCTGGACGCAGGCTCCTGAAAAATTGACAAAGTTGCCAAGTAATGTTTTGAACTTTGCCGCAAGATAAAGTCATCAATCTTCAAAATAGGCTAATGCATATGATATATTATGGCCTGTCAAAAACCTGGCATAAAAAAGAATAATTTCAAAGTTTGGCAGCTTACCTTTCTAAGACAACAAGACCATGGGACACCACATTGTTGTATTGTTGTTGCACCACAACTGTAATAAGGATTCCAATCCCAATCATCAGTGTTTGTACTTCCACAGCATTTGAACTGAAAATAATCATAAAGTTTGACAAGAGAACATAACTTTTTTTCTTTTCTATATTGCTACCTAGCATCCGAATGTAGTTTTTAGGACACTGAGAAGCTAAGCTTATCGAAGCAGTGTCCTGGTCCTTCCTCTCGATGTGACCACACCTCGCGATTCCTTTAGCCTGGAATTACAGAGAGTTGGCGACTCTCCTCACAACTTATAACATAACTTTTGTCAAAGATCTCTTGTTTACAACTGTTTTATATTATAATCAAAGCTTCTATATTTTTGTTAATCTTTGTCTAATTTCTTAGTTTATCGAAGTGAGTTTAAGATTACTCAAGAGAAGAAAAGACAATACGAATGCTTGTCAAATACTGTTTTGATTTTCATTTTTGCTTCTGACTCCATAATAAAAGACAGTTCAAAAATATACACCCCTTCACCCACAATTGCACCTGCATAAAATGGTTCATATCATCACATATCATATATATAATATGGGCTATTATTATATGGCATTTCATACAGCCCGCGTAGTAAGCCAATCACAGCATTAGGTTGGTGTCACGTCAGAGAGCCGCCAATCCCCAAACTGCCCTCAAATTTCATACAGCCTGCTAATATGTTGTTGTAAATACTTAGAAAAACCTTGAATTGAAATATAATATCTTTATATGTTGGTGATTGCTTGGGCTGTATGAGATACCATATATCATTCATATAATAAACTATTTATTAACTGAATTTGCTCAGGCAGGACCGGGATTTTACAATCCCCACAGTCTTTTTGCAAAGCCCTCGCAAGCTCAGGCCGTACTGAAGACCATGGGCATTGTAAATAATCCCGGTACTGTCCTCACATTCAGTTAACAAAAAGTAATCATTGATTGCCCTTTGAAATCATATTCTGCCTGGCGATCAAATGCTTTGATGCTTTCATTTGTGAAATAGGGTTAAGATGGTCATGTCAGGACTTTTGGATTGACATTATCAATGGCAATCAGTTACTTTACCATATTGCAAAAGGTGGCTTTCTTTTGCTAGGTTGCAAGTATATTCTTCCATTAAAAAATCAAACTGTGTAATCAAACTGTGTAATCAAACTAATTAGCAGGGGTGGGTAGAAAGCTAAAGCACGTAAGAACGTGAATATAGGCTACACACCTCATATTGAATTCTGTCAATGAGATTTCTCAAGTCAGGGTTACTGGTATACTTCTGAATTGCAGTTTGAACTTTGTTGTTGATCAGCCGTTTTGTCTGAAAAATATAATTGGAAATTAGCACAACAGCAGAACAAAATTTAATGCTGATGCATGCCAGGCAAATGAGAGGTGCAGAACGTTGAATAGACCTTTTCACAGAGGTCTGGGACGGCGCGCTACTTTTCTGGAAGATGGCGGATAGAGGGAATCCTCTTCGTGATGCAATCACTGAACTGGAGCTGAGAGCTGAAGTGGGAGAAGCTGTGCACGAAATTTCGCATTTAAATCCAGCTAAATGGTTCATAGAAGACCAGAAAGGCTTAAAACATGAAAACAGATAGTCACCTATCACATTAAGGTGGTATTTAGCATACTTTACAAGAAAAGTTTATTTCTTCGAGTTTGGTGAATTTGGTTGTATGATGATTATTTGCCAATTTTAGATTTTTGTTTATGAATAAACGGAGATTAAATATTGCACTTTAACCAGATGATTACGAAGGGGCATCTGCACTTTTGATACAAATGTATGCAGGCAAAGATTTCCTGTGCGCTTTTAGCCTCGTAACAAAAGAGAGACTTTGGCGGGAAAATATTCGCCATTATAAATGCATTCGTCATTTCGTTCTCTCTGTTGTTTCTCAAAATCAAAGAAGAAGAAAGTGGTTTGCAACAAATAATTTATATGCTTTAGAAATGAAAACAAATAAGAAGTGTTCTGGAAGTTTTACAATTGTAGATGAGAGGCCAAGTCAACGAATTGCTGAAGTATGTTGTTTTGCTTGAAGGCATTTATTGTTTTGGTGGCATAGGCCTTGGTTAGCAAGATTTAACGCAGTCTGTATTTGACTTCCTTTGAACAAAAATTTTATGAGTAAATGAGAACCCTGGAGTAGCGTGCAAGTTAAGAAGCTGCTTTGAACCGGTAAGTGGCCTTATTTTAAGGGTATGTACAGTAGTGCTTTATTTTGAAATATCACAAGCCACACTGTTTGTCAATAAACCCATATGCGAAGAAATTGAACAAACTGTTTATTCTTAGCTAACTTGATTGATTTAGAAAGGCTTGCTCTGGTAGCTTCAGCATTGGGAAGAAATATAAATCATTGTTTGGCTCCTAAAATATACGATCGTTCCTATTCCTGCAGCAGTCAATGGGCAATAAGCTCGATTCATATAAACTAAAATCCAAAATTAGATTAACGTTAGAGTCCCTCAAAATTAGAGTCCCTCATTCATCATCAAATCCAACTTCGCTGAAACGACTCGAAGAAATGAACGCTTCCTTGTAAAATAGGCTAAATATCACTGTAATGTAGTAGATAAGTAAGTCTTCAGTTTCATTCTGCAAGCCTTGCTTGTCCTCTAATTGCTCAGTAACTGGGAGTTAAGTGCGATTTTTCGCCGACAACTTCGCCAACTGCAACTCCAGTTCGGTGTTTGCATCGCGAAGGGGATTCCCTCTCGCAGCGTATCCGCCATCTTCCAGAAAAGTAGCGCGCCGTCCCAGACCTCTGTGAAAAGGTCTATTAGTCCTACACAAAATTTAGAAGAATCAAGTAAATTAACGGGCAAATATCCTTACTTTTGGCAAATTCTAAGCTCATAGCAACGGTCTACAAGGTGTAGAGTCATATATTCTTCCCCAAGCATTGCACCAAATTAATTGGACTGTGTCAAGTGTATACGGGATATTTTTCTCTCCTAAATAATTCTTAAAAACGTATTTAGATTCTTTAAAGACTCTTCTCTTTATTATTCTATGCCACATGATTCCTTTTCAAGATGAAAGTATTCTCGCTTGCTTCAAAAGAATTTTTGTTGAAAAGGAAAAAATTCTTGTTTCCTTAGAAACAATTATAAATATATACATCAAGAAATCTTATAAAGAATTATTTCTCACAGGGCGATAGTTCTTTCAGCTCTCAAAAGAATTCCCCGAAGCAAGCAAGAATTCGTTGCTACCACTCAAGAAATTTTGTGATGTTAAAGGGAATGTAAGCATATAAAAGTGGTTCTAGCCACTTGCGGTCAAATTGTAGCCAATCAGATATCATTATTTCCTGTTGACATAGATCAGTTATCCAAATATGGTTCGGCAGGAGTCAACGTCTATTGTCTTTGTACAGCTATTTTTATCAAAGGCTATATCTGCTTAGATTCCCTTTAATGTATGAATGTGTTGCACATACCGGGTGTCCCAAAAAAAAGTATACGGATTTGGTTGGCTCCAGCGATGTGAATTTAGCTTTAATCAATGGCTAATCACTCTCAAAATTTTCCTCTGTAGTTAACTTAAACATTGATATCTCGTTTGTTGGTATTGGTGCTTTGAGAGCAGACATATCAATCTTGAAAGCTCAAATTTGTACCCACGTGCAAACCAGAGCTTTGGCCTTTTGGCCTAAACAAATTCATAGAGGCACAGCGAATAAATCAGCGATAGCCTTGATAAAATTTGAATAATGTTAGATCTTATTATATTCTGTTTGCCAGAAGTCATCCCCCAATCACCTATTGGGCAATTTCTTGATTTTTCTTTGATTTCAGTTTTCAATTTTGATGTGCTTTAAGAATTTGCTTAGGCCAAAAGACCAAAGCTCTGGTTTGCATGTGGGTACAAATTTGAGCTTTCAAGATGGATATGTCTGCTCTCAAAGCACCAATACCAACAAACGAGGTATCAATGTTTAAGTTAACTACAGAGGAACATTTTGAGAGTGATTAGCCATTGATTAAAGCTAAATTCACATCGCTGGACCCAACCAAATCTGTATACTTTTTTTTGGGACACCCGGTAGCTTGATTGATATATACATTTTCATCTTGGGTGGAAAAAATAAGTCAGCACACAAGCACAGCTCACAGGAAATGCTAAAATGTCCCAACACCCAAATTATTCCACAGGAATATTTGGTCAAAACGTTTTGACACAAGCAAATAATTTACGAACAAAAACTGAAATTTCTTTGCAGGAAGTTTTGCGTCCATCCGTTCCGCTCGCAGGAAGAAAATTAATTTTTCCACCTCAGATTTTCATAAAGCTGTCAAAAATCTAAATGATCAAATTAATATCATACACACCTCAGGCCAAAAAGAAAAGGCCAAGATGCCACCAATAATTTCGATGAGGAGTACAAAGACCAGGAAATATTTATACTGGAAGATAAGAATACATGATTTGTTGATAGTTAATAATGTAAGTCAATAATGTGAATGACTGGAATCCAGTGGGTATACTTAAAAGGGGCACTACAAGAACATTGTCCATCGGGACCCTCTGACATGAAACTCGAGAAATTAATTAGCGCTATGGTTTATGAACCAAGTTTCTAAACTTGTCCATGGGTTGAGTGAACAGACTGTAACTTTCCATTCCTGAAAAAATACACTGCAAAGTGCTCTGGCTCAAAACTGCTTCAAGGAACTGCCTTCTGTTATGAAAAATCTCTTGAAAATGAGAATAAAACCAAACCATATGTGAGGAGCACCCCAGACAGTACTGGAAGGACATATCTAAGCAGTCAAACTTTAGCTACATGGAATAAAATATTTTTCCTCATACTGGTACCTTTATACAGTATAAGCCTTAGGTACAATAACACTGTTTCCTTGCATACGAATACTTGGGAAATTCTCAAAACTTCTTGTTAAAAAATTCTTTCAGCCTTCACACTTCTCAAAAATTGTTATCTGCAATTGGAAAATTCTTAAAATTTCCTTGAGAATTCTTTGATGTTAATCAATACACAAGGCCTCTACTGCATGTCTTACAGTATGCCTGATTCACAATGTATCAAATAACTCTTAATTACAGAATATAGTTTTCATTCTTTTCAGATCCTTGCAGATTCGAATTTTAGTTATTCTTAGACAATTCTACATCATTTTGAGTCACCTACGTAATACAAATTAAGACTTACTATGTTTAGGAGCCAAATGTTTTCTCTCAAAGCACCAACGCTACCACAGAATGAAACAAGAAAGATTGAGACACCAACAGCAATAATGATAACTGCAGGATCTGAAGTGAAGTCAGACACTTCTTCATAGCCTTTCTTTTGTAATACAACCCATGCACCAATCCCAATGAATGCTCCACCTACAAGCTGAAAGCATACCACAAAGGTCAATGATACACTCAATAGATTTTTTTTATATAAAACTAAGCATTTGGCCCAGTCCTCCAGGGTGGAAAGTTTGTTTCTGCAATGCAAAATTTTTACATCATGCAGTTGTTTAAAAAGTAGGAATAATGGTGTTGGCGGTGGTAATAAGACATTCAGGGAAAACAGAATTTTTCCAGAAGAATTTTAAATAGAATCGCAGAAAAAAATATGAATATGACGATCATATGAAAGACTCTCATATTTTGCTAAACAAGAATTCTTAAAAAACTAAAACTATTCTTGGACAGGAAATATGCACAAGGCCTGTACTGTATGTTATTTTTAACATACTTTTCCAGCAGTTTTTGGCATTGATTCAGAAGTGTCTGATTACCACTGTTGTCCGATTATCACTGCCGACACACTATACAGGATATTGTTTTTCCATTGTCTTTCATATTGTTGCAGATAAAATATATTTGGCATAACACACAGTACACATTTTCCAGCAAGCATTCAACTTTTGATTTTGCTATTTTCAGGCTTGTCTTGGTAATACAATATGAAAAGCAAAAACTGTTTATGATGCATTTACACGATACTGGATCACTTTCTATTTTTGTCTACACTACAACTGACAACACTTTGCACTGCACCGCAAATCTTTTTTCCTCTCACCACACCTCTCCATTGTCAAGTCAAGTCCTTTGCTTTATATTGATTTTTCGTTCTTTTGAACTATATTTGGTGTTCAGATCTATTGTGGTTTATCATCTATGGTCTTTAGTCCCACATAGCCCTTTGTTTCCCACCATTAACATGGATTCTGGCCAAAACCCTTTTTATATTCATTTTCGCTCGCTCTGGCCAGGCTCTGACCAAGCTCCGACCATTGGCCGAAGCCTCATCACCTTTCTCCTCTTGCAGGTGCAATCACGCCAATCAAGCAAACAAATCCATATCACCCAGACTGCTAACTTTGTCTCTTGTGTGGAAGAAATTATGCACGCACTTCAAACATTCAAGCGTGTCAACGCTATTTCAATGGATTTCATGCCCGCATTTTCTCTAAGATTTGAAAAATACCAAGGGGTCTCATTCCAAATAAGCACATCAGATGCCTGTCAAGTGATATTTTCAAAACTCCTATTAATTTTAACGAAGGGCACCCAAGCACCAGAGAACCTCAGAATAAAAATTGCAGCAAGATGTCTCATTTCGTTTGGGTTTTATGATAAATTGAATATTTAGCCAATTGATGAAAATGTGTGTTTTTTCACCAGATAGTAAATTTAAGATCAAATATATGAACATCAAAACGCCTCTTTCTACATCTAGTTATAGTGTACCGTGGAATGGTTTTGGACATTTACTGTTTGTAGAATATTGCCTTAAAGTTCAAACAAAGTGAGATTTTGACACAAAATGTGTTTGAGTTAGCCTTTAAGTACAATTTGACCGGAAATTTCGTACTTTCCATGGTTGAGAACAATAGGTTAAAACAATAGATCTTTTGTTTATTGTTGATGCAAATCAGGTCGAGAACCGCGTAAGTTCCTGCGCGTGTAAGTTCCTGCGCGTGTAAGTTCCTGCATGCGCAAGATCTTGCGCGCGCACAACAAACTTTCCAGTTTGGTCAAGTTAGCTAGCAGCCTGGCATATCACATCTCTCATGAGCACCCTGTACTGGTTGTGACAAACTGTTTGACCATCAATCATTGTTTTGGCAGAATTACCTTATGAAATTATCTAGGTACCCAAACTAAAACTTATATCATGTTTCAAATTAAATTTATGGTGATGATGAGTGATATGGGATAAGTTTCAGTTTTTTCAGTTTCATTTATTCATTAATCAATCCTAAATACAATTCTACATAATTACTATAAAACTACTAATTTACAAGATACATACAATACAAGAGAATACATTAGCTACGAATACTTTACATGATTGTATTTAAGATTGATGGATTAAGGAGGAGCTCTCTAAATAGGTTAACTAATCGAGAGAGAGCCCCCCCCCCATAAAAACAAAGAAACTAAAAGAATTATAAAATAAATAACCAGAGCCAGATGTACATTAGCTATGATGGCTGGGGCGAGTACTAAAGTCTACAGAGTTATGAATAGGAGTTGATGAAGTGTGTCTTTAGTTTTGATCGAAAAACTGAAACAGAACTAGCAACACGTATGAATAACGGGAGAGTATTCCAAATTTTGGAACCAAAGTACTGAATTGTTTGCAAACCATATACAGTGGTGTTTTTGAAAGATTTGAAAAGGTCACCTCTAGTTGCTTGGCGAGTTCCAAATCTGTGAACAGAAGAGTTTGGTGTGAAGTAATTGTGAAAGCAAGTGGGAGATAGCTTATTCATGGATTTATAAACGAAAGATAGAATATTTAAATGTAATAGGTCCTCAACTTTCAGTATCTCAAGTGAAAAGAAGATAGGTGCTGATTGAGCTGAGAATGGTTGAAAATTTATATATCTTAAGATTTTCTTCTGCAAAAGGAAACGTGGATTTAGATATGATTGATATGTAAGACCCCAAGATGTGATACCATAGTTGAGGAAAGAAGAAAATAGTGAGTTGTATAGGCAGATTCGTGTTGACAGGCATGGTGCCTTATTTTGAAAAAGATTCCACAAGATCTGGAAAGCTTTTTTGAAAGTTCATTAATATGGAATTTCCATGTAAGGTGTTCATCCAAAAGTACTCCTAGAAACTTGACACATTTGGTCTTTTGCATTCTTTTTTTGCCAAATTTAAGATTGATGATGTCAGGTAATTTTTTCCAAGGGGAATGAAAAAGAACAAAGTTGGTCTTGTCAATATTGAGTGCCAATTTATTACAGTCCAGCCATGTTTTTACTTTACTAAGTTCTCTGTTGATGGTTTTGGTGAGGCCTATGAGATCATCATCTTCAAAATAACTATTTGTGTCATCAGCGATGAAAAAAATTAGGTAGGTCATTTATGCAGATAAGAAACAGCAGAGGACCAAGGACAGATCCTTGGGGAACACAATCAGTTATATCACACAGATTGGAAGAGAATCCATTAACTGAAACAAATTGTTTACGGCGACATAGGTAAGAATGAAATCAATTAATTTTTTTCATTTCTTTTGTTTAACTACGGGGAGGGGCCCTCCCATAAAATAAAAATTGAGTTACTAACAAAATTAAAACTATTATTAAAAACCTATTTACAATCAGTCTCAAATCCTATTTACAATGTACAAAAATTTACAAAAGAAAATGCAACCTAAATTGTCTGTTTGAAACAACTTAGGGAGGATGCTGCTTAGACTCAGCTGAGAGGCTATTCCAACACTTCACTCCTCTGTAGGAAAAAGATTTTTGGCTGGTTGATGTTTTCTTCATAGGTAGCAGACCTGGCCGTAAGCTATTTTAGTGGCGCGCGGTAAATCACGCGCCTCGCTAGGGATTTTAGAGGTTAAGAACGAAGAAAGAAGTGTTTCAGCACTTGGTAATGCAAACACGACTGGAAATGAGTTGAAATAACAAGATTTTATTATATTTTGAACGGTAACAGCAATACAAACAATCGCTTTTTCGTCCGTCTTACATTCTTTGTCCAACGCTCGTATTTAGGCCGTTTGATAACCACTGCTTTTCAGTAATTAAGTTACTCCGTATCACTTTTGTCAGTCCTGGAATGAAGAGGAATTAAAAAAAAAAAAAAGTTCAGTTCAGTTTTTCATTGACAAATATATCTAAGTACATCTAAGAATACAATATACATTACCTAACTTAAAATAAAACAATTAATATACATACATGATACACAACTACAAAATACACTGCCTGAATAAATTAATAAAGGGAAACATTACAAGACAAGGGATGTAATTAGAGATATTTGTCTAAGGAGGAGCTCTCTAATAGGTAAACTAATCGAGAGAGAGCCCCCCCATCTAAAAGAAAAAACTAAAAACTAGTGAAAACTTTTAGCTAAAAAAAAA
>REGM01000325.1:111563-125231 GCA_004194415.1 Aurelia aurita
GCTTTTAACTCATTAACAACTCGATTACGAAATTGTTTATAATAGGCGTAAATCTCACGGGATTCAGTTTGTTTGAACTGCTGAAAAAGTCTGTCCCTGACCCTCATCATATGTTGAATTTGATTGTTAATCCAAGGTTTGTTTCTTAGTTTCAAAGATTTTTTGGTTAATTTCTTTTTTGGGCAATGTTCATCAATAAGCTGATTTAAATGTGATAAAAATTTATCAAAATTTTGGTTAACAGCATGATCCTCAGCATCCAAAAATGCAAAATCCATGTTGAGGTACTGATCAAGAAATTTAGCTTGATTAAAGTTTATGTAGTCATACACGAAATAGGAACAATAGTTATAGTCAGGTGCAGAGTTACTGAGAATAGAAAACTGCGGGAAGTGATCTGAAATTTGGATTAGGATATTTCCACTTGTCACCCTGCAAGATAAATCATTAGAAAATATATTATCAATGAGAGTTGATGTTGAATCAGTTACCCTGGTTGGTTGAAGTATAAGAGGCTGAAAGTGGTTAGCAAACATAGTATTAATAAAATCACTAGTGAGTACGTGATTCTCAGAGTTGAGTAAATTTAAGTTGAAGTCACCCATAATAAAAGTGGTTTTATTTTCATTATCAATCTTAGACATGATTTCTTGCATGTGGTTATCAAAAGTAGCGATATCAGAACTTGGATGACGGTAAGCACAGCAACATAGAATGTTCTTAGATTTAGCATCCTCAATTTCAATCCATACTGTCTCGAAATCACAGGTACTAATGCTAAGATCAAGTCTCTTGTTAGCTTTAAGGTCTGATTTTACATAAATACCAACACCACCAGCAGCACTCTGTGAGGAAGTATGGTGGAATTTGTACCCAGGAATGTCAATATTTGTTGAAATGGGTGAAGATACGGAATCCTTGATTTCAGAAAGACCAATGAGTTGGAAGTCGATACCAATGCTTCCTAAGAGAGCAAATAGCTCATCATAGTGAAGTGAAAGGCTGCTTCTGAATTGAATACCTTCAAGCCTTCCAGATCAAATCACCTTCACATGACTCTCATAAATCGATTTAAGCAAGGTTCTTAGAGTTAGGAGACATGTCCTCCAACTGCTTTTGGTCGCCATGTAATTCGACCTTCTGGTTCCCATGACCTTATATCAGAATGATGATATTGTGTCATTATCATAGACAGGAAATAGCAAGGATTGAGAGAAGGATCAAGCATCAATATCGTATTTCTTTCAAATAACAAACCAATTGAGTGATTTCCTTTACACAAAAAGATATCAAATTCAAAGAATATCGTACACTGGTTCCCTAAAAGATAAAAGCCGAGGTGCGTGATTTGGAGGTAAAGTCTTTTTAGGTGCATGATAGATCACGTGTCTCGAGACCACGAGGTGTGTGACGAGGCGCGCGCGCGCACGCGCGCCTTAAACCGCCAGGTCTGAGGTAGCCTCAAATCCGTTTCTGTATTACGGAGGCTATAAGAGGAGCACTGTGAGCTTTTTGTGAAAAGATTACACAAGTATTGTGGTGCCAACCCATGTAAGGATTTGAAGACCATTGTTTGAGACTCATTTTATATGAGTTCCTGAATGGTCTTCCAACCCAGACTTTCGATAAGTGGCCTGCTCGGGGCATCAAAGCTGCTGTTTGTCACAATTCTAGCAGCACGGTTCTGAAGTTTTTGCAACTGATTCATTTCAGTTGAACCGGCACAGCCACAAACAGAGCAACAGTACCGAAAGTGGGGCTCCACAATGCCTGTGTAAAGAGTTTTCAAATTTCTCTCAGTAAGAAAGATTTGCCATGCTTCAGAAAGCCTAAAGCCCTGGAAACATTGGTAGAAACAGCCTTGATTTGCTCTTTCCAATCCAAGAAGCAGTCAATTTGAACACCAATGTACTTTGTTTTTTGTAAAACTTGAAGCTCATTTTCACGAATTTACAATTCCAAATCATCATTCTGAATTTTGAGAATGTTATGCTTCTGCTTAGTAGAGACCAGCATGGAATGAGTTTTGGCAACATTTAGAGAAAGTTTTTTACCTTGAAGCCAAATATAAAGTTGTCTAAGATAGCCTCAATCAGTTGAGTCATATCATTGGACTGGTAGCAAAGACTGGTATCATCTGCATACATGAACACAGTGGAATCTTGGACAGCATGAGGGAGATCATTGATATAGATCAGGAAAAGTAGGGGGCCAAGACACGAGCCTTGTGGCACACCAACTTCTATATCCCCAATCTCTGAATCAACACCATTAACCCTACAAAATTGTTTACGGTTGGTGAGGTAGGATTTGAACCAAGAAAGTTCACGGTGGTTGAACACCATAGAGGGCAAGCTTTTGACAGAGAATTTCATGATCAAATGCCTTTTTCAGGTCGATGAATATAATCCCACAAGCTTACCAAGATCCAAGCCATTGTACCAGTCATCAGTGTTTTTAAGTAAACAGGTTACTGTGGACCGAAGGCGCAGAAAACCTGACTGATCCTTAGAAAACAAACAATTTTTGTCCATATGTTGGTACAGTTGGTTGGTTACAAGTTTTTCAAAGAGCCTTGAGATGACTGGCAAGACTGATATTGGTCTATAGTTAGACTTTTAAGTCTTTTTAGTGCTATGCCTCTTATTCCATAGTGTTCTAACTTACTCAGGAGTACCTCATGGTTAACAGTATCAAATGCTTTTTGAAGGTCAATAAATATACCACATCCAAATCTATCATTGTCAAGTGTGGACTTAATACTTTCAGTTAAGGTAATCAGTGCATGTTCTGTAGAATGTCCACTACGAAACCCAAACTGCATACAAAATAAAACGGACGAATGAGGTTTAGCAGGCGGCGTTAAGGTTACTGTAACCCTTCAGACAGCGATTAAGAAACTCTACTTTTCATGGCCGTTCCTTAAACTATACCAAACAAACTTATATGTTATTCGAAGCAGAATAAAACGAAGAATACCATAAAAATATAACCAGTTGATTAAATAAAAACGCAAATGATTTATTCCAGATTATAGGCGAAATTGACCACCCTTGCGAAAAAATCTTGGTGTACCTCATCGGGCATTGTTCGACCAAGACTATCTATTTACCTAAGACTTAAGGTCCTGAACTGCAAAAGGGTGTCACAAATTTTTGATAAAACGTACTGTCTAGAAATAATGCAATTTTAAATTAATGTTAATGTCTGAAATGTCTTTTTTAACTTTTAAACCCTTATAAAAGTCGGACCAGTGGATCTATCATAAATCGCTGACACCCTTTCGTAGTTATATGCTTTGTGACCCTGTATGCCAAGTGTCAAGCGATTTGATTGGCCCGTTAGGTACACCAAGATTTTTTAGTACCCACCAGTACCCCGGAATCTTGTTTCGAGAAATCAAGCTTTTATCAAATTGAAGCAGAACGTGCGGGAAAAACGATTATGCTTGAAAGTGCAAACATAAAGCCGCAGGTCAAGCAATAANTTTATCAAATTGAAGCAGAACGTGCGGGAAAAACGATTATGCTTGAAAGTGCAAACATAAAGCCGCAGGTCAAGAAATAAAGCTTTAGCGCTGTCTTGGTCAATCGTTATATCAAGAAAATAACAGCAGGGGATGTTGTGAATATAGCTGCAAGGTCAAGTGAGTTTACTTTAATCCTCTGAAGTCTATTTACGCATTTTATGAGAAATATGATTGCTTCTTTTAAAATGCTCAAATTTCCCAGTAATTGTGGTTATTTCTGGAAGTGAGTTGGTTGAAACGGTACTCAAATACTTAAACCATCGGGATATGAGGAAAACGAAAAATCGATAAATTTGTGTCTGAAGGGTTACAGTAACCTTAAATGTAATTTTCCTTTTGCAGATATTGAACTAAACAAACCCCTAACCCCAACTTATCCTAACTAACCCTAACTTACCCCAACTAACCCTAACGTACCCTAAGTAACCCTTTTCTGAAACCAACCCTAACCCTTACCCTATGACATACAAAAACACAAAATTCGAATGCCGCCCGCTAAACTGCACTCTACAGCCAATAAAACTTCACATATTTCAAGAAACTTGAAAAAGGCGTTTTTGCATAACCTTTTCAAATATCTTGCTAAAATTGGAGAGAAGTGAAATTGGTCTGTAATTGATTTGGTAAAGATATTATGATATGACTAATAACTAGACTTCGCTGCATTAACCGCAATTTATACTCCAATAGCATTCCAATAGCATGACTAAGCTTTGTTTAACCTTGTCAGTATAAACAATGCAATAAGTAAACCCTTATTCATTTCAAACAATGCAACGAACAATTGAAAGGAGGGCAAACAGAGACAGATAGGCCAATAACAACTTTAGGCCATACTCACCCAAAAGAAGGTTGTAAAAGCGAACAAGAAGTACTTCAACTTCCTGTTGACCCTGCTTGGTGGAAGATCCGTTTCATCGACTCCATCAGGGGCGGACCTTAATGGTTGTTGCATCTTCTTGTTCTAGCTATCTTTGGATATTTTGCTGGCTGCTGTCGTTTTGTGAAAAGCTGAACCGCGAACCAAAGCGTACACAAAGTGAGTAATCTACGCATGCGCATTTACCATTTGCTGGCAACAGCGAGAGGGAGTGAATGAGCCTATGACGCCATCTTCTCGAATGTTTTACAACTTTGGTTTGCAATTTTATAAGTTGGATCCCAGGGAGGGTACTCCCCCGGTACTCCCCAACTTTCAATACGGGGGGGGGGTCCGTGCCAATATTTGGGGTCCAAAATCTTAAATTAAATAAATATTTGGGGTCTGTGAACAGCAACAGCAACACTCAGCAACATAAACATAATTCAATATTTGGGGTCAATGAATCTGAAAAAAGGGAGACTCGTGAAATTTGGCGCAATTCATGGATTCATTACAGTGACAGATTCAATCATTCGTATGCCCCGTACTTTAGTGTTCATCCGTTAATATATAATGCAATGAATAACCACATTTGGGGTCTCCATGACCCAGAATAAAAATAAATAACAATATTTAGGGTCTCCAAAGCATTAGACTCAATATTTAGGGGTCAGCAAAGAAATACTGGCATGGACCCCCCCCCCTCCCCCCCGTATTGAAAGTTTGGGAGTACCCCTCCTGGGAGTTGGATCTCCTTCACCTGGGGCGGGGGGGGGCTAACTTCCACATATAGAGCAACGGGAACGTGCCGTCGCGTATCACCCATAAGGCTGGGTTTTAAACCTCCAGAATTCCTAAATATGGGTCTCAAATTGTAAATGTTTCACTAGAAATGGGGAGCTTTTTAAATTGTAGGAAGAAACTCGTGGAGTTTTTGTTTTTAACGTTTGATTTGTTCGCTTTAGTTCTGAAACTTGGTTGATGGTAACTTTATCTTCCTAATTGTGAATTGAAATTTGATTTGTGGCAAGTTTAACAGGCTTTCTCCCTGAATTTCCTTAAAAAATTGGTCTTTCCCTAAAAGCTTAGCCTGTGTTCCAGACCACTTGAAACGAAAGTATACTTTCGTTTCAAGTGGTCTGGAACACAGGCTATAAAAGCTGGGCGGCTCGTGTTCTTATATTAAAAACACGATTCCTAAAAGGAAAAGGCCAGACATCGCAACACTAGTAGCCTGCGTGCATCCCCTACTGTTACGATAGGCTGAAATTTTCAATTCAACGAAAAATGTCAGCCTAACGCCCTAACGTAACAGTAGGGGATGCACGCAGGCTAAACACTGGGTGCCCCGCCAGAGCCTCGTAGTAAAAACCGGAACGAACGGTAGGGGTACCCAGGGTAATAATTGGTCAATCAAAATACAAAATCATTGGTATTCACCCCTCCCTTCATGAGCAATGCCATCATCAAATAGTCCACGGAAAACTGTCTGGCAGAAATCTTGCCCCACCCTCAGTGGCATGGTGGCCGGGGGGCAGGTGCCCCCCAGCGACGTGAAAAGATGGGGGCGCCAAAAGCCCGAACGTAAGCTTGGTTCAAACTAAAGTGAAATAGCGTTTTAATGCATTGGAAAAACGAGGAAAAAAGCGTCGAACTTATTTTGTCTCAATTTGAGATTTCATAGGCATTTGAAGATGTTTGGATGAAATAACTCTCTAAAAATGTAAAGTAATTACATTTGGAAGCAATAACTCACTAAAAAAGCCTTTAAAGGGTGTATAGGGAGTGCTCTTACTATCGCAATTCTAGCGCGTTTTTACTCTAGTGTGAACCAAGCTTAAAGTCAAGGGAAAATGTCTTGGAATATCTTCCACAACTGATTTCCTTTATAAATTGAAATCAAACATGCCCTTCGCATGTGGGAAAATAGAATGGAAGGTGCTGTTGTGGGCTCCAGTCATCAGGAAGGGGGTTTAGGACTTTGATATCATTTGTACATTCTTTGCCTCACTTCAACGACATTAGTGTATCAATCGTGTTCTTGAAGCCTATAATTGCATTTAGAATCGCTAAATCTACTTTCGCGGGCCCGGAGCCCCAGTGAATATCAATTTTCACCAACTGTGCAAAAGAAAAAGAAAGGTAATCAATCATGCAATTTTCATTAGTTTACTTATATAACAAAGCATTTCTTCGAGATTTTGATACTCTAATTGCTCAAATTTTCCAGAGAAGCCTCTCGATATCGCGTTCCTTTTTCTCAGTTAAAAGGTGAAATTTTCACAAGAGGGGCTTTTTCCAACGATTCAACGGTCGTGGTCTCAAAAATTGTTGCTCGCTCCGCTCGCACTAAGATTTCGCCCCTCCCCAAACTGTATGATGTTTGTTCAAATGGCGCTGCCAAGGAATTGTCATCATTTTGTTTCAACGCATTGTCTGAAGAAAGAATTAGCTTTCAAAAATCTAGATATGTTGTACAACAGACAATTGTCACAGTTTTCTGGGGGGGACCAAAATTGGGTGTGCCCCCAGCCAATTTGGAGCCACCACGCCACTGCCCACGGCGGTTTCTTTGATTATCGTCTTTGATTGGCAGCAACTGGGCAATGACGCGTGCAACCGTAAACACACACAAAGCTTGCTTCTGTTCTCTGCGCTCGAGCCATAGTTTATTGGTACTATTTAGTTCAGATAAAGCACAAATTTAGCCATGATTTCGTCTCGCTGTGGCTGTGGCAAGGACGTAAATAAAATCAACCTTTTCTTCCGTTTTCTCAAATTTTTGTGAACAGCTGCAATCCTTGGCCAAGTGAGATTTCCCTATGGATTCCCAAGGGTGGGCGTGTTGCAGTGAGGACAGTGGTCCTATGTATGTCCATATAACCAGTTTATTTCTCACATACTATGTTAATGTCTGTCCCTAAAATCAGGTTTATTTTGTACTCGTTTCAACAATATCATTTTCAACTAACTTGGACTGTTCATGTTCTTGGATGTTGGAGGATGTTGGTCAATATTTGTCCTCAAAATTGGGTTTTATCGGAGTATTATAAAAATGTATGTCCCCAAAACCAGTCTTTTAAGAGCGCAATTGGTACTGGTACGCTGAAAAATGGGCTGGTGAAATCTTTTTTCCAAGACATACATAGGACCACCAAAAACACAGCACATACCCACCCTTGGATTCCCCAGCAGTTTGAAGGCCTACGAATTCTTATGAACTTGCCTTGCTAATCAAAATGCTAGAGGTGTATCACTCTCTTAAAAAGCGTACGAGATTTCCAGGAGAATAAAAGAATTTCCAGTGGCTTTCAACAGTAGCGGCGCCACGGGGGGCCTGGGGGGACTAGTCCCCCCCATTTCTCTCCAAAGTCGGTTTTCCAATTCGTCCAAAGCCGTAGAGAAATTGTCGAAGGAGGTGTTAGGTAGTTAGATCCTGAATTTTTAGGACAAATAAGGGCGTTTCTTTGCCCTTAAAAAGGGCGTTTCCCAAGGATAAAAAGGGCGTGGTCCTGAAAATTTTCCCGGGGGCTTCGCCCCCGGACCTCCATTTCGGTTTGTCCCCCCAGTCGTTGGCGGCTGGCGCCGCCACTGGGCCTTTCAAGGATTTCTCGATAAATAAAAGGATTTCCGTAGAAAGTGTACAATATTTCTAGGGAGTGATTTGCCCCTCCTATCAATGAAGGGAGAAGCTGCAAAGTCAGTTCTTCTGAGCGAAACAAAGTAAGGACAAGGACTGAAAGAAAACATGGGCAGGTAGGCCATTTTCGAGCACATTATCTAAAATTTTCTAGACAAATTTCAATCTCGTAGCGACCTTGTTACCCGACCTCGATCAACAGACAAATTAGATCCTGCATTCCATAAACATCCTTTGTACTAGAACAAAGCACCTCTAAATAGTTTGGGAAATGACAGCAAATACGTCACGCGAAGCTTGGTCAATTATATTCGATGCATGAAAAATACGCCGTCTGAATCAACGTATGATTTTAATCGTATTTGAGTCGAATAAAATGCTTATTATATTCGATGCATGAAAAATACGCCGTCTGAACCGGGCCTTACAGTCGCAAATTATGGTTTTATGATAGGGCTGATTTTCTCTCCATGCGAAAAAGTATTGAATTGTTCCGTTGGTATTAAACTTTTGACGCAGTAACACATCCCGATGAGCAAGTTAGGATCCTTAAGGAAATCCTTCTGAATATTTATTCCAACTTCATACCAAATAAAGTGAAGAAGATAAAACCTCGTCAGGTACCCTGGATTACTCCCTTTATAAAAAGTTTTTTAGGAAGAAGAATCGCGCTTTCAAATCATTTGTCAAAAAGGGTCATCCAGCAGATTTGTTTGAAGGATTCAAAATATGATCGCTCAAGGTCTCAAGAAGCTGAAGAAGTTTCTACCAAGGGAGACTCTGAAAACTCTCTACACGGGTATCGTTGAGCCTCACTTTCGATACTGTTGTTCTGTTTGGGGTTGTTGTGGTCTTACTGAAATCAACCAGTTGCAAAAGCTTCAGAACCGGGCTGCCAGGATCGTAACGAATAGCAGCTTTGAGACCCCAAGCAGACCACTTATCGAAGGGCTACCACTTATCGAAGGGTTGGAAGACCATTCAACAACTTATTAGCAATGAGTCTGAAACCCCGGGGGGGGGGNAGGTTTGGACTATTTTTATTTTAGATTATATTGTAACTGTTTTTAATGGAGGGCCCCTTGAAAATCAGCCTTTGCTGAAGGTCAACCCTCCCTAAATGAATCAAATATCAAATATATCAAGGCTCGCGACTTGTTGAAGAGGCTAAGGAAACATATTTTGCTAAAGTTGGTCGTACATTATCAGATCCTTCGACGGGTACAAAAAGGTCTCTAGTCAATAAGATTCTCAACATGGCTAAGATTCCCGAAATACCCCCTCTTTTGGAAAATGATATCTTTGTGCTAGATTTTGCTTCGAAGGCTCAAATATTTAATGATTACTTTATTCTTCAATGCACAACGATAGACACTGGCAGTGAAGTTCCCCGTCATTTACCTGTAACCACGTCCCAACTTACTAAGTTTTATCATCTTCGACGAGAAGACATTAAGAATCATTCACAATCTAAATCCGAACAAAGCACACCGCTGGGATGAAATTTCAGTAAGAATGATAAAATGTTCGATGTTTCATTGATTGTACCACTAAGACTACTTTTTGAAAACTGTTTGCGTTAAGGGATCTTCCCTGAAACCTGGAAACGAGCGAATGTCGTACCTGTCAATAAGAAAAATGAAAAAAATTTGAAGGAAAATTATCGTCCTATTTCTCTCTCCTTCCTATCTTCAGCAAAATTCTGAAGAAGCTCATATATGATTCCTTGTATTCATACTTGATCAAAGAAAATGTATAAATCCCAACCAATCAGGGTTACGTCCAGGTGACTCAACAATAAATCAACTACTTTCCATAACTCATTCTGTCTTCGAAGCCTTTTCTTGCAACCCCACTCTAGAAGTTCGCTCTGTCTATCTTGATATTTCTAAAGCATTTGACAGGGTATGGCATAAGTGTCTTATTTATAAGCTCAGAAGATGTGGTATATCGGGAAACCTACTGTTACTTCTTCAAAGTTTCTTGTCAAATAGGAAGCAAATGACTGTTTTGAATGGCCAGTCGTCTGGCTGGGGAAATATCTCTGCTGGCGTTCCACAAGGTTCGATCTTAGGCCTCCTCTTTTTCTTCATATATATCAATGATTTGACGCATAATTTGCAGTGCAGTGTAAAACTATTTGCAGATGACACATCACTCTTCACTATCGTTAAGGATTCAAATTCAGCTGCAAATGACATGAACCATGACCTTAAATTATGGGCACATATAAGTGGAGGATGTCCTTCAACCCGGACCCTAGAAAGTAGGCTGTTGAGTTAATCTTTTCAACGAAAAATGTCAAAATTTACCATCCTGTTCTCTTGTTTAATGGCTTACCCGTAACGAAAGTGGACGAATATAGACATTTAGGTATAATACTAGACTCATAGCTTTCGTTCTCTGCTCATATACATACGGCGATAACTAAGTCGAGAAAAGCGATTGGAATGTTGAAGTTTCTGTCTAAATATCTCTCTAGAAACACCTTGAACGAATTGTATAAACTATACGTAAGACCCCACATAGATTATGGTGATGTAAGTTATCATGTGCCTCAAAGAGAGGATGTCTCCAAAGTTATCTTATGGGAAAACTCGAATCAGTACAATATTCTGCTGCACTAGCAGTGGCAGGAACCTGGCGAGGAACATCTCGGGAAAGGTTGTACAATGAATGAGCTTGGATGGGAATCGTTGAGCACGAGAAGATGGAGTAGACGTCTTCTCCTTTTTTATAAATTTATCAACAACTTAACTCCTGATTACACACGAGACCCCATTCCACCGCTGCATGAAACAAATCATATTTTTCGAAGCCAGCCAAGTATTGCAAATAAGGACAAGAACGGAAAAATTCAGATCTAGTTTTTATCCCGACTGTTTATCGGCTTTATCTGAGTGGAACAAACTTGATCCTGTGATAAGGGCATCCCCCATTGTTAGCGTCCTTAAAAAGAAATTTTCGAAAATCAGGCCCCAAGCTAACTCAGTGTACGGTATTCACAATCCAAAAGGGATCGCGTATTTAACTCAATTGAGGGTTGGGCTGAGCAATCTTAATTTTCACAAATTTTAACACAATTTTAAAGATACAATCAACCCAATGTGTCCAATTAATGATGGCATAGAAGATACGGAACACTTTTTGCCTCACATTAGCCAATATCTTTCGGACTTGCTGTGGGGTTTTCGCGAGAAATACAGTACACAAGATGCCCTCATAAGGTTGATAGAACGATGTCGTAAGTGTCTTGACAAACGTAGTATAGTTGGTATGGTGCTTATGGACCTTTCCAAAGAGTATGCTTACCTCATGATCTCTCCTTATCGCAAAACTTGAGGCCTATGGTTTTGGCTTGGTTAGCCTCCGAATGCTTCACAGCTACCTTACGTCACGACAACAAAGAGTTAGAATCGACACTAGTTATAGTTCGTGGCTCCATATCACATCAGGTGTACCGCAAGGTTCAGTCCTTGGTCCGCTTTTGTTCAATATTTACATAAATGACCTGATTTACTTCATTGAGAAATCAAAAATATGTAACTTTGTCGATGAAAACACCTTGTTTGCCTGTGACCAGAAAACTGAAAGAGTGATTTCGAGTTTAGAAATTGCCATACATAATACCTTAGAATGGTTTGAATCTAACATGATGGTTGCAAATCCATCGAAATTTCAGCTAATGTTCATGGGTTTAAATCAAGTCAACAAACTTTTCTTGGAAATCGATGAAAAAATAATCCTGTCAAGTAATCAAGTTAGACTTTTAGGTGTAACAAGTGACTCAAAATTGAAATTTGATACTCACGTAAAGTCCTTCTGTGGCAAAGCAAACAGGAGTGTTAGTGCTTTCTCTACGGTTGCAAGATATCTTTAGCAACCTCAAAAACGGTTACTGTACAATTCGTTTGTTATGTCAAACTTTAATTACTGCCCCTTAATTTGGTTGTTCTGTGGAAAAGGAGCAAACAATAAAATTAATCAGATCCACAAACGAGCACTACGTGTTTTGTTTGACGACCATTTGCTGCCCTTCTTGTCAGAAATAATGAAAAACTTTTCATGTTCAGAATTTACAAAGACTGACAAAACATTGCATCACGTGAACCCTCTATTTCTTTCGGAGTTATTCCAGAGAAGAGAGGTCACATATAATATCAGAATAAAGGACACAGTTTTACTTCCAAGCACATCCACTGTGGCCTTTGGCACGAACTCTATATGTTTTAGGGGTAGTATACTCTGGGATAGCATACCTGATGTGATAAAGAGCAGCGAAACTGTCCCTTTCTTTTGCAAAAAAATGAAAACATGGGGTGGGGAAGGATGCAATTGTAAATTATGCTGTTGATTGTAAAATATTATGGTTTGCTGTATAAAGTATGCATATAAGTTGGTTTTTATTAGCCCACTCTTCTAAAGAGTACGAGCTATCAGTAGTTACCGTACCAACTGTAAGAAGTTTATTATTATTATTTGCAATTCTTTCAGAGAGCATAGACGTAATCTTCTCGCTGGTGCTAACGATGTGCTTCAAACGTATGGATACTCTGAAGCTCCAGGCAACAATATTTTGCAGCTTCTATTATACGGAGATGAAAACTTGCCTTAACAATTAAGTTTATTTTGGAAACAAAGTGCCTTAATTAATTCATCCATTTCCCTACGAATACATGAAAACACCCATTTTTTAATATCCCAAATAAAATATCCCAAAATGAAATATCCCAAACACCCAATTTTTTTAGTGTTTCTTTTTCCTTGTAATTACATAGTTTGATGTAGCTTGCAACTAAATAATCAATTTTGCGAAGCATAATATACGGGTCTAAATTTTGACTGTAGATAAATTTGCAATTATTTGGTTGCCAGCTACCTTAACTTGTAGCTTAACTTATAGTTTGTATCGTGCTTGTTTATGTTTTGTTCTCTCGTCGTATCTTCGCATGTTGTTCTCGTATTGTTTTTGTTTCATGTTATGGCCATAGGGCAGTTATGCCTTTTTGCTCCCCATGGTATCGTCCCTGTAGTGTTGTATAGTTTTATAGTAATTAGAAAGTATAGTCAAGTTTTATATGAATATAAAAAAACGATTGAACGAATGTTCCAAAGAAATAGTCAGTTTCGTTCCTAAAGTTGCAATGAAACCACAAGATGACTAAACAGTAACAGGGCTAACTTTCTACTCTAGGGGGTAGCTTTTTTGACACCACTTGTTGCCTGCCAGTTATCTGTTCTTTCGCTTTGACACTTATCAGTTACTCAAAAAATACAAATCCAAAGCAGATTACAACTAAATCACATTCAAGTTTATTCCCGCCAATTTTGTTCAACAGGTCAGGTCATGCTTTATGAAAAGCACTACGACTAAAAGTGGCTTTTTGACTCACGGTATATCAGGGGCGGTCAAGTACTGTAAAATTCTTGACCCCACCTTTGTCCTGGGAACAAAAATAAACCAACCCGGTTTTTGGCGAGGTTTATGCAAGAAACCCCAGAAAAAGCCAAGTTTTTGGGACATAGCTGGTCAGCATAAATTTCAGGTGCCCTAGCAGAATTTCTAATGCTGTTCCCTCAACATCTTAACCCTATTAATACCGGGCTTTTTGGACCCTTGTAGTACCGGGGGGGGGG
>REGM01000325.1:155285-198501 GCA_004194415.1 Aurelia aurita
GGGGTAGGCAGATCTGTCAAGAGATGGACTCAACCATCGTCTCCTTGAGATCTTGAAAGGCTTGGTACCGTTAAAAGGTTTTAGGTTTCCAAGGATGCTGGAACGATATTGGAGAGGCGATATTGGAGAGACAAACTAGAAGGCGTGTCCTCAAAAATTTTCCTGGTGGCTTCGTCCCCAAGCCCCCTCATTTCAATACCCCCAGTTGTCTTAGCCTAGACACACCGCTGGCTAGAGGAATCCCTATTTGCCACTGCTCTTGACAGTGGCGGCGCCACGGGGGGGACTCGTCCCCCCGAATTTTGAGAACAAATAAGGGCGTTTCTTAGCAATAAAAAGGGCGTTTCACAAGAATAAAAAGGGCGTGGCCCTGAAAATTTTTGCGGGCGCTTCACCCCCGGACCCCCATTGCAGTTTGTCCTCCCCAGCCGTTAGCTGCTGGCGCCGCTACTGGCTCTTGAAACAATCTCGGGAAAGTGACTCGAAGAGCCTGTACCTCCAACCTCCATAAATAATTCAAATTGCAGCAACAATTCCAGTGACAACAGCATCTTGCAAAAGATGCCACTGGTCGACTAAAAAAATTTGATTCTGATAAGTAATGAAAATAGACATTTCCTCGAATATTGAGCTACCAGCACCGAATTATTTCGTAGTAAAGCTAAGAAAGGTAATTTTGTAATTCGTACAAATGATATTCTGGACTTTTATTTGTTAAATTGTTTTATTTTACTTCTAAAGATCTCTATGCGTTCCTTGGATTGATTTGCAATGATGGGTATCAATTTCTATGCAAAGTTTACAAAACTGTCTACCTATTTTGTATTCATTGCAGCCACGTTTATGAAACAAAATATAACTAAAAGGGCGTAGCCCTCATTTTCCGAGCATCTGAAGGGCATTGTCACTAAAAATTTTCCCCAGACACTTCTCAAGTGCTGCGTACGCCCCTGCTTGTATGCAGTTTTTTGGGACACCCGGCATAGTTCTTTCAAGTACTTTTGGGAAGCCATCTGTTTGTCAACATCGCCCATACACACTGGTGCATATTAATTGAACCAAGGGTAGTCTGGTAACACTTGTCAGCAAGACCATACCTCGTGCAACTGCTCTGCCTATTTTGTCCCTTGAAGTTGTTTCAGGTCGATTTTTCATGTAGCTTCCAAAAATCGAAGTTATTTCTTGAAAAGAGTGGTATGAAGCTGGGAATCACACATTTCGATGCAGAATGTCTTTCCTCTACAGCATATCCAAAACTCGCTAAAATGGTAAAATCTGCTTTGGGGAGAAAGTTTTCAGGGAGGGGGCTGCCAGAGGTGGGAAAAAAAATTTCTGCAAAATTTCGCAGGGGTAAAAATACTAACATCTGTGTTTACCTAGATATTACATACTGTATGGTAAGAAACTTTCAAAACATGAAATCAGACCATGTACGCGTTGCATTTCAGCCTCAATTTCAATAGTGAAAAAACGCGCCAAAAGTCTCGATTTCGGTTTCAAAATGGCAGTCATGAATTCTTGAAACCATATCAAATATTTTAGAAGACCTAGTTTCGAGGAGCTACAATGCCTGCCAAAAGTCTTGGAACACCTCAGCTAATTTTGCCTTGTTATGCGATTCCCCCTCAGGACATAATTGACAATTTTATAAATTTTCATTGATTTTAGTGTGATAGTACACTTAGGATCCTACCAAATAATCACTGTATCCAGCTATTTAGACTTGAATAGGATGAGAATGGTAGATTATTAGTTTATCGAAAAGAAACATCAACTTTACATCTTTGCATGGCCAAATTGTGGGTGAATGTATCATGCATGGAAACGAGGCTGTCGAATTTAGACTATATCAAATTTTATTCTGAATTTATCGTAAACTGTGAAGATCGGTGAAGATTGTTGAAAATTCTCCTCTATCTTGCAAGAAACCAATCTAAGTTGTCGTACATTTGGAAAAGATGAATGACGTCCACCGACTAGGAACAAAATATGTCGGCTCCTCTTCCTATATTACGCAGAAAATTGGGAATTAGGTTATTGTAAACAGTGCATATTAATTACGGTGTGATCTCATTCGTGTGACGAAAAGTGCTCTCTCGCTGCGGAGCAGTCAGTACATAACCGGCTTCGTGCGGCATGCTAACTTTCGTGACTAATAAAAGTGTTCATAGGGTAGGGTGGGGGGTAATGTGGGTCTACGGGGTAAAGTGGGTCTATTAAGCTTTTTGCTAAAAATAGCTTTCCTCGTCAAATCGAAGAAAGCTTGGCTATTTTTCTTGTAATGTCTACATAATAAGAAACCTTTTTATATAAAACATTCGTCTGAGATGTATCTCCATTCGTTTTATAAAATAATTTTAGTGAACGGCCTACTTTGGAAGAATTTCAAAGCCGAGAAGAACTTTCCCCTGCCACTGTTATTTTGCTTTTCTGGTCCATTAAATGAACATGAGGTGAAAGTTTGGTCTTTTACAAGTGAAATAACGTTAATTTCAAAGTCATTGAAGCGATATTTATTTTTCTGCATATTTTTTTACTAAGTGGGGTAAGGTGGGCCTACTGAGAACTCCAATTCAAAGAAGCCTTGAATTGCTTAAAATTTCGCACTTATATTCATCCTGCCACGTTGTTTTGTGTCCAAAATATGAAAAAGGCTTTGCTTTACTGCAAATTCTGTCTTGTAACCAGTAAATGGAAGAAAATAAACTGCAGAAGTTTTTATTTGATCATTATACTATCATTTCATTTCATTTTCATTTTCATTTCATTTCATTTCATTTCATTTCATTTCATTTCATTTCATTTCATTTCATTTCATTTCATTTCATTTCATTTCATTTCATTTCATCAAAATTCAAGCTTTTAATTACTACATTGATTATCTACAGCAGCTGTAAAACTAACATATGTAATGTATGATACAATATAAAGACTACTGAGCTAAAAGTAATAAGATTGTTGCTTAGGATACCTAGAAAGAACTCTGTAGAGCTTTCTAGCCAGGCACCCCTTGTCTGTCAAGTGTCAAGCTAACATACGGTAATGATTCAATAATCAAATAAGTTATTTTTTTATTCAACACGTGTTTACTTTGATGTATCCGCACTGAAGAAACACGACCGCTTGCCAGCTTGACAACTGACAAATTCGATCACGGCCTTCCAAGTCAAAACGATGGTGGATCACTGCATAAGGGCAGCAGTTTCATTTTCGTCGCGGGAACGGGATTGCTTGCGATATAAGGCAAAGATTGGCACTTTATCGAATAGAAAATAGTTGGGGAATATGATTCCATTAATTGTTTGAATCGTTTACCTTTCAATATTTCCCTATTATACGAGTTTTGAAAATAGACCCACTTTTCCCGCTCGTCGGGAAATGTGGGCCTATTTTAGTTGCCTAAAAAGATAATTTTTTAAAAATACCCAACTGCGTCTATCAGAGCTGAAATTTTTTGGAATGAAACAAGAAGCCTTGAATGTCAATTAAACGAAAAGTTTGAAAGTATTTGCATTTTATTGTCGTTTTACCAGCTATGTATTTTGAGATTTTGCTCAATTTAGACCCACATTACCCCACCCTACCCTACTGTCTGTAGAAAAGGTTTCTTAACTCGCAACATTTAATATTTTGAAAGATTCCTGACAAAAATTTATTTCCCAGCTTTGCAACGAGTTTCTCGTGTTTTTTGTCGTGCTTGTGCAACGCCAAAGTCCGTTCTCCCACGCTGCATAGAAGTCATTTGCAATATGTTCAATTGCCAATTATGACGTCATCAACATAAAATACGGCTTTTTCATGGTCACCAATGAAATCAGCACCACCGAAAACCCTAAGGTGCATTAAGTTTGTTTCATTGTACGTCGCCGTTATCAAAATAAAATTCAGACAATGCTTGCCAAAAGTCTTGGAACACCTCCGCTAATTTTGCCTTGTTACAATGTTGTTTGGTGACGATAAAATAAGGATGACACGACGATTCGCGACTCTGATGAAATGCTAGGACAATAACCTTGCAAATCAACATTGTTTGGGGGGTAGGGGGTGCCTCAACTAATCTCTACTGATAGAATTGCGGAAAAGTGTGTCATTATCAAGAAATGGCCTAAGTGTTCCAAGGACTTTTGGCAAGCATTGTACGTTGCAACTGCTACAAAATGCATAAGAAGAATGTTCTTGCTCTTTAATCCAATGAATTGAGGTAGTATGTCTTTTATCGAGATCAAAACAAACACTGCTCTGATTGATGATCACGAGTTTGCTGATAAAACACCATGTTTTATTTTACATGATATCATTTCATCAGTTAACAGTTACAGCCATTTAGTCAATGATATGCAATCAGTTAAAAGCAACCTCGTCAGCAATTCTATTCAATATGTAGGAATTTGTTTTGGATCTAGGTTTCATGAAGTCTTGGACATGAAGCTTTGTGCTTGTCTGACTCCATATTTAGACAGCTAGACAGCTTACACAAGAGGCTGCTTGTAAGCAACTCAAGTCGAGTTACAATTTGAGCTCCATCATCTAATGGCACACAGGTACACTGTTCCGCACTTTTTTGATACAATGGCTCAAAAAGACATAACCTCTATTTTCTTTAAGCAGGCACATTTTCATTTGAAATTTGTTTCCAGGCACAAAGCAATTTTTTTGCAGTCCTGAATATGAGAATGGACAGGCAAAAAAATTCACAGAAGCCAACATTTTTCTAAGAAAATGATTCAGCCACAGAAAAATATCAATACACTCTATAGGCATAATGTATTCTTATTCTCATGCCCATGCACAAGAACAATGCAGTAATTAGACTGACTACCTCAGTCCCAGTTTCGCCTCGTTTATTGAATTGAATGAGGGCACTCCGCTCCAACTGGGACTGATAATCAAACTATCTGAAAATCCGGCCAAACGCGCCAGAATGCAGGCGCGACCATTCAGATTGCAGTATTCCAAATATTAGTCTACTATGCCCAAATTGACCAATGGGAAATCAACATTTCAACCTCACTCCCAGGATTAGCCTACTTTTAGCCTCCCATCATCAATGGCCGAAGAAAGCTGCGAGGATTGCTGTGGTGGAATCTGAAGAGCATTTTGGATTTTAAAAGCAGGTTTTCAATGTCAAAGTGAAGGAATCTCCCAGCAATACGTAGAAGAAGTACTAATCTTGGTACTGGTAGGTTTTGTTTTCTCTACAATCTTAATGAAGAATGAATTTGAAGGGTTTTAGAATCGGTGAGTTCGAATCTTGTTGAATTGGCCTAGGCCCTTTTAAGCCCTAAGCGCCCGGCATCAAAACGAGGTTCATGGATTTTTGGCCGATTTTTCGAATTGGAGCGAAACTACGACGATTGCAATGAGTCTATGCAGTAATGACTTGATAACTTTCACCAAAGTGAAGGCATAGGTTATGGCAACTGAGCATTTGTTGAAGAAACCATGAGCATCTTGGTATATTTTGAAATGGAGGAAAAACAATCAAATCAGGATGAAAATAAAAAGCAATCAAGTGCTATTTTAGGTTCCTTCGGGCCCTTAGGTTCCTTCATGGCCAGAGATAATTTTTTAAATGTAAGTTCCAGCACCCACATATAATATTCTGTGTAGATCAAATTTCACCCACTGTCAATATAATCTTTCTGAGGACTTTTCTAAACTGGTTAGCCTAAACTCCTTGACATAAAACCAGGTTTCTCCAATCAAAAGAAATGTTCTTGGCATGTCATACAAGCCATTTATTAAATTCAACGTACACATCTAATTTACATTTACCTTATAGCAGAACAGGGAAGCTGGAAGAATGTTTTCTGTGAAACTAATTTATATTCTGTTCTATCTTTAGAGTTCAAAGTGTAATTCAAAATTTTAGAGATTGTCTGGCAAGCCTCAAAATTTTCTTGAAAAATTTCTGTGAATATTTACACACACAAAAATTTCGTTTTCGGTTCCGATACTATTTCCACCTCTGGGGGCTGCATAAACCGCAATCTTTGCTCTATACTTATTTGAAACCCTAAAGTGTTAAAATTTGAAAACATCATTCACAAAATCTGATAGAATGACGAGAAGACCTTGATGAGAGCATCCGAAAATGTACTTGTTGGTCATATTTGGTCATAAAGTAAAGTAATTGTTTTTATATAGCGCCTTCACTATAATTAAATATTCAAAGGCGCTTTACAAATTTTATCCCCTCAGCTCAAGCATTTTTTTCTCCCTTGGGGACTATTTTTTACACAGCGTGCAGCCTTACAGGTGGCGCTTCTGATGTATTTTTTATTGCCTTCATCACTGAGGTACCAATTTTACACCTTGGTGAGGTGTTGTACCTACGATACCGGGTGTTTTCAGGAGGTCACACATCCTTGTAATGACCTGGCCCAACCATGCTTAACTTCGGTGATCTAATGGGAACCGGTGTATCCATGGTGGCAAGTCGTAGGTCATGTTACTGAGGAGTCAAGATATGGTAAAGTTTGAGTGCCCAGAAGTGTGCTTTTGATTCAATCAATGTGCACAAGGGTTTAACCGTCATCGGGCAAACAAACGAAGGTATTTTGTTTCTTAATTTACTTCGACATTATGGCATCAGGGCATCAACTGTCAAGAACGGTTAACAAAGAAATACTGCATACATTTTGGAGATACAAATATCATGTATTCAGTAACGCAAAAATATAACAAAGAATGTCCTGGGTGCTGCAATTGTTCTTGACCTGCGTAATAACCTGTGTAATAACCTGCGTAACAACTCAAGTTTCTGTCTTACGTAGCTTAAGCTTAACTGCAAAATTTAGTATTCATGTACATAAAATCACACAAATAGGATTATCCGCAGAATGTCTGCAGGTGGCCAAATAACTAAACTCTTTTGAAAATGTGACTAGAACCAAAATAAGACTGCTCTTAGACTCGAACTTATATTTTCCAGGCACGATTGCTCAAAATTAGGTTTTTGTAAGCTACAACTTCATGATCCCTTTTAAAAAGGACTGAAGTGATAAGTTTTCATAAAATTTATTGCAAAGAACTTCAGTATATGCAATAAATTATTTTCAGCTTTTTTCAAACGAACTGAATTTTCTTGGATGCCTCTAGTTAGGGATGATATGAGCAGAGTTAGTCTGACGAATGATGCGGCTTGCATTGCAACAAGGCGAAAAAGACAAGACATGCCGCAATAACCGTCTGCCAAGAAAATAAAAATTTATCTTTAGGTAGAATTTTCCGAATAGCAGAATTTACAAAAACAGACTTAATAGCTTAATTTTGCTTATTAATCCCCCCTGTAACATACTTGACCCAATAAGTATGGCATAGCATACTAAAAGATGCAAGATCTATCTGGTTGAGTGTTAATAAATCTGGTTGCACTTTTATCAAGTTTAGATATGTATCAATAACATCTCTACGCATAAATGTGATACTGTCAATAGCAAAAGGCTGCCAGCTCTCCATCGTCTGCATACCCTCTGGTCAGGAAGCTGCATTCTTCTAGTTATTAACTGCATTCTGTATAAGTGTTATGTTGTCCCCTTTCAGCAAGATTCGACCTACATAGATAATTGTGTAAAATGTCTTTGATGATCTTACAATCCAAGGTTGCACATTTGTTTTACATACTCGTTGAGTCAAAACTTTTCTTTTTATATTCAACTTCTAAAAAATTTACGAAAACAAACCTATAATACAAGATGATACCATCTTGTGCGAGATACACAGCAACCCCATGGCTATTACAAATAAGAAACAACTAGACTACTAGACTATCTCTCATTAGATGTGAGGCGAGAAAAGCCATTATGCCAAGTAAGTCAAAACTGTTTCAATGTCGAAAATACCATACTGCAAACAAATCTAATCAATTTGAAAAATCCAGCTCTTTCCCTTGGCTAACGCCCTACTTAATAAAGGGGCTCTGTCACAGAATTTCTACAAAACTTTTCCCAGTTTTTGATAGGCAATATCACGCAGGTTTGTCATTTCCCAAAATGAAAGCATAATTTTGAAGATAAATCTTTACATTTTACAAATGAACAAGCACCACATTCATATGTTGTAAGATAGCTAGGATATAACCAGATTTTTAACAGTCACTTGCTGTAGTGGATTCACCCCACCAACCAAAAAAAAATGCACAAACAATGGACATGTACCTAGAACAATAGAGATTACAGGTTTGATCACAATGTGGTGATGAAACCCATTTAAATTCAAATAACAAACATCTCAGATAATTCCTTTTCAATCTTCATTGCGCTGTTTTGCTATCATATGAAGAATTTCCGGGAAAATATGTTTGACTGCCTTCCTCCAATCAGATGGTAGAAAACAGTGTTTTTGAGTTGTCTGTGAATTTTAATGATGAGGGAGCTAGCAAGACTGTGTGTCATCAAACATTTTTGGCAAGTCCAGGAAAACGATTTTTGTTAAATTATATACAGAGTGTTTCAGAAAAAACGCAGCCCAATTAAGATTGAAAATTCAGGAAAGATGGTAAGAATTGGATAGATGTAATGGATACCATCTGGAAGCACAATCTATCTTCTTTCCAATGATATGTAGTTTGGATACATTAATGGAATTATTTATCATTTAATTGATATTTTAGATGAAGCATGCTGTAAGAGCAAAATCAAGACCTTTTTTAGTGTAAAATGTTACAAACACATTTGTAAAACATCTCAGGCCTAGAAGCACTTGAAGTGATACCCCTAGGTAGGAAACATACACATTTATTTCCATGAGATGCATTTATTAAAAATGATAAAATAAGCTCTCACAAGATGAGTTTTCGCCTATGTAAATGTCCTACCTCTTTCCTGCATCCAAAATAGGTCATATTTACTAAAATGCCAATTAAGTGATGAATAATTCAATTAACGTGCTCAAGCTGGATATCATTGGGAAGAAGATAGATAGATAGTGCTTTCAGATGGTATGCGTCAAATTAATTCATATGTCATTATTTTCTGAAGAAACTTGAAAGAACGTGAGTTGCGTTTTTTTCTAAACACGCTGTAGATGTACTGTGTAAATAGATGTTTTAGAAAAAATGCAACCCAACTACAATTGAAAATTTTCAAGAAATAACAAAATTTTATTTCTATGTAATGCATACCATCTCAAAGAACAATCTCTTCTTTCCAATGCTATGCAGTTTGGATACATTTATCACTTAACTGCATAGGCGGAAAACCCATCTTTGCAAGAGGTTATTTTATCATTTTTAATAAATGTGTCTCACGGGAGTAAATTGCATGTTTCCTTCCTAAGGGCATCACCTCAAGTGCGCCTAGGCCTGAAATGTTTTCACAAAATCTGTTTTGTAACTTTTTATAGTAAAAAAGGTGCAGATTTTGCTCTTACAGCATGCTGCATTTAAAATCGACCATACTTCCTAAAATATAAATTATATAAATGATAAATAATTCCATTAATGTATCCAAACTGCAAATCAGTGGAAAGAAGATAGATTGTGCTTTCAGATGGTATACAGTACATCTATTCAAATCTTACTATTTTTTGAAAATTTGCAATTATAGTTGGGTTGCGTTTTTTCTGAAACACCCTGTAGTCATTACTAAAAATAAAATAAAATAAGATGAAGCCTCTGTAGCTGTGATTTCAGAAATTTGATGGCAAGCTTGGTTTTGCAGTATAATTGATATTTACATGCAGGAAAAATTCCTTTGACCCATTGATACAATTAGTACTAGGGTAGGTAATAACTATTATTGTACCCCTGGATATAATTGAAATTACAGATGACCTTTCAAAGCTGCAAATTGTACAATATTATACCGGGAGTCCCGAAATGATGTATCAGTGTTTGTCAAACCGTACAGTCATGAATTATGCACTGATTTGAATGAACTACCTATCATTTTTAAGCAGAAAGGTTAACTTAGATGTGGAAATTTATTTGATTAAAATCGGTCATTCATGTCATTCTAGGGTTATGGACACTTTTCCTTCTAAGATATTTTCGAAAATTCTTGAGGAAAGCTACAAATTACGATAAAAGTTTCTCCAGTTTTCAGCTTTAATAAGACAACAATTGCATCAATTATCTTCTTAGGAACTGAAATAAGCAACCCATATACATTCACATGCAAGGGACAAATATTTGTCATTTAGGTGCTATTCCTTAGAGTATGACAACGCCCGCTTTCATGTTTTTAAGCTGAAACTTGGGACAAACGTTATCAAGACTTTTAGTTCTCTTAGTTCAGTTGTGGCCAAAAGTTTAAGACCAATTTTAGTCGGTAACATTTGTTGGCGCAACAAAATTTTATTCTCTTGGAGTTGTTTCAGGGCAATTTTCCATGTAGATTCCGAAATTCATTGTTCCGTTTTGAACTTTTGCGGCATTTTGCTATGATGTCACAATGAAGTTTATAGAAATTCTTGGAAATTGTGGTCGTCCTGCCAACGAGCAAGATGACCCAAAACAGTGCTAACCAGTTGAAATTTACATTTCAATCCACGCAGAATTCATTTCTCTGATTTCTTTACAAAATATCTAAAATATGCGAAAAAACGGCTTTGAGGAAAAAGTTAGACGAGGGCTTTGATTTATAATATAATAATAATAATAATAATAATAATAATACAGATATTTACAGAGGAAGGCCTCAGTCACTCGAGAGTGCTTTTCATGAGGGTCCTCTATTTAACTAACTGTAGTAATTCATTTAAAACATTTTATTTACATAAAATCCAAATAGCAAAAGAAAAGTTCTATCATAAAAAGGTATAAAATCAGTTTATAGTGTCCAAAATTTTTGTTTAAAAATATTAAAGTTTCCTGCCAATCTAATGTTAGTGTCCAGTTTATTCCAGTCGTCAATGAACAGATAGGATGACACTTGCTTCCCCCAATTTGTTTTTACTTTAGGTAGATAATATTGTTCACTGTTCCTTGTCTGAATGCTGTGTAGATCTTTTCCTGTTTTATTGCTGAAAGTGTAGCTTACATCATTCTTTATTGACTTGTAAATAGTGGCACATCGATGGAACTTTCGTCTGGAGTCTAGAGATTTCCAGTGCAATGAATCCAATGCTTTAGTGCTTGAGTCATATGGCTTCATGTTCAATATCAGCTTGGCACATTTGTTATGAAGAACTTGCAGAGTGTTCATCAAACATTGGTTATTTCTATCACCCCAAACAGTATCTCCATAATCAAACAATGGTATGATCATAGTGTTTACCAAAGTTACACGTTGTGCCCTGGGGATTAGATGACTTATTCTTTTTATCAAACCTATCCTTTTTGCCACTTTCTGCTGCAATGAAGCAATGTGATCCCCCCAAGTCATATTTTCATTGATTATAATACCAAGATATTTATAACTTGATTCTCGACTTAATTCGTCCTCTTCAATTTTCAATGACAGATCTTGAAAACGTTTTAACTGCTGCTTTCCTCCAACCACAACAAACTTTGATTTCGTGATGTTTAACGTCAATCGGTGGTCATTCAGCCACTTTTTCACAAGAACCAAATCCTCATTCATCTTATTCTGGATTTCAGTACAGTTTTTTCCTGAATAATAGATTGCTGTGTCATCAGCAAGCAAGATCGTGTTCGAGTATTTTACTGATAGCGTCAAGTCGTTAATAAAAACAAGGAAAAGTAAGGGGCCTAAAACAGACCCTTGTGGTACACCAATAGTTACATTTCTTTTCGAAGAAAGAGCGTCTCCTATAGACGTTTGCTGTGGTCTCTGACTAAGATAGGAGCGAAACCATTTCAAACAAGCTGCAGAAACTCCATACTCTGTCAACTTCACAAGCAACAAGGAATGGTCCACTGTATCGAAGGCTTTATTCAAATCTAAGTACACAACACCAGATACATGACCTTCGTCCATGCTTTTAAGGAGGCTGTCTGTAAATTGTAAAAGAGCAGAGCTTGTGGACATCTTGTTTCTAAATCCGAACTGATCTTTAAAAAGGAGATTGTTCTCTTGCAGGAATTCGTAAAACTGCTTATGAACTACTCGCTCGATTATTTTGCTTATTGTAGGCAANCTCCATACTCTGTCAACTTCAAAAGCAACAAGGAATGGTCCACTGTATCGAAGGCTTTTTTCAAATCTAAGTACACAACACCAGATACATGACCTTCGTCCATGCTTTTAAGGAGGCTGTCTGTAAATTGTAAAAGAGCAGAGCTTGTGGACATCTTGTTTCTAAATCCGAACTGATCTTTAAAAAGGAGATTGTTCTCTTGCAGGAATTCGTAAAACTGCTTATGAACTACTCGCTCGATTATTTTGCTTATTGTAGGCAAAATTGAAATGGGTCTGTAATTGTCGCAGTTACTCTTATCTCCACTCTTGAATAAAGCAACAACTTTTGCCGATTTCCAGTTGCTAGGAAAACTCCCCTCAAGAAATGATTTGTTTATTAGGGCTTGCAGAGATGGTGCAATGATGTCAGCAGAGTCTTTCAATAACCTTGCGATGATTTTGTCTAAGCCAATTGCTTTGTTTGTTTTTAAATTTTGTAATTTTGTGATTTTATTTTGTGGTCATAAGTTTAAAGCCACCTTAACTTTTGTTTCCTTGACACAGTTATTGAATCAAAATTCAATGCAAAATGCCTCTGATGCTCGATAATTTGAAAAAGAAAATCAGTCCTTGAACATTTATATATAATAATTTTTATAAGAAATAAATTATTCCGAATACGAATGCGATTTGTTGCTTCAAACTAAAAGTCAAGGGTTGGTCTTAAACTTATGGCCACAACTTTGGATTGAAAGCCCTCCTCTAACTTTTCCCCAAAGCAAATTTTTTCGCAGATTTTGGATAGTCTGTAAAGAAATCAGAGACATGAAACCTGCATGGGCTGATATAAATTCCAGCTGAGCAACATTTTTTTGGGTCAACCCGATTGTCGGCAGGACTACTATACTTTCCAAGAATTTCTACATTGTGATGCCATAGCAAAATGGCACAAGCTTTAAAAAAAAACTTCAAAATTCGGAATCTACATGGAAAATGATCTGAAACAACTCCAAGAGATTAAATAGGCAGAGTAGTAGCATTGGATCTTGTTGCGCCAACAAATGTCATCAACTAAAAGGTGTCTTAAACTTTTGGCCACAAATGTATGTTAAAAATAGCACCCAAGCAAAATAACTGCTAGCTCTACAATGGAATGACCGATTTTAGTGAAATAAATCTTTACATGTAAGTTAGGCTTTCTGCTGCAAAATGATAGGTCGTTCATTCAAATCAGTGCAAAATTCATCATAGAAGATTTTGGCAAACGCAGATACATCATTTTGGGACACCCAATATACCCTCTTTGATATGTTTCACATTTTAATTTTTACAAATGTATATTCTATTTACTAGTTGTTTTCAATGTTTTGTAGTCACATTTTAAAATGCCTGATACAAATGTACTTCAAAAATTGTATATAAGCTGTAAAGTTGATAATTTTTGGAAACACACTAAGAAAAGAAAAAACACGAAAGATCTTTTATCATGAGGGCTATATCATATATCTGGTTACTCACTCGCATATACAGTACAGTAATTTCAATGATCATAAGCAAAAAATGACATAAGCTGGTTGCAACAAAAAATGTGCAGCTGCATTGAACACGAAGAGGACAAGTAGTCTTTAATTAAAATTCACAACCACAACAAGCAACAAATCAACAGGAGACTCACCAATTGGTTTTCTTGCTTTTGTTTTTATATGAACCTCCTCTGCTTCGTCAAGAACTAAATTCATATATTCATCAAAACCCTGGAAGATAATTTCATTGTGCACATCAAGATCAATGTGGCAAAAAATAGCCAACAGAAGGGGTTTTCCTACGACTCTATCAAATATCATCAGGGCATGCTGTGCTCTGTGGTAGCAAAGTTTAAACTGAACTTTACATTTTGTTTTGTGTAGGTACAGTTCCAGAACAATTCTGTAGAGAGATTTACTCCCATAATAGCAGCCAGCTAAAACAAGATTCATCTTGCATTTGTAGAAGCTGCCCAATACCATCCAAATATTCTCACAAAAGACATACGTTTTCCCCAAATTTTACAGCCAAATTTGCAAAAACAAATTATTATACCGGGTGTCCCAAAAAAGTTCTGTCGTTTGACAAAACTTTTAACATCAAATCTACAAATAAGGAAAGTTACAGTGGAAACAACGAGCTAGAAAGTCCCAAATGAGTCAAAACAAAGAGAGTGGAATAGAAGAATTCTGAAAGTTTAATGACGGGCAATCTCTCATTGACTCAGAGCTGCAAAACATTTTTTTCTTTCTGGGAACCTGGCGAACGGGGGAAAAAATTTCTGTGAGGTCACAGTATGCAAAATGCACAATAATGCTTCTGCCGGTCATGTACTGAAAGGTCCACAAGATATTCTGACAAAGCTAGAGCTTTGGGTTCTAAATAGACCCTTTTCACAATGACGCCAGTTCTATTAAAATACATCCTTTGACTTGATATGACGTGGAGCTAAATCTCAAAAGCGTGCATTGCTCCCAGCAATGCATGGAATAGTTCTGTATGTGTATTTGCATCAAAATCGCATGGTGTTGATTTCTTGCCGTGCTGGGATTTGCATCCTTTGCCTCATATTGAATTTAATTGTGAAAGAGGTCTATTGTAAAATCCNATCCAATGCAACTATATCAACAACGGGACAATAGAAGTCACAGCTCCTCCACAGCAGCCGCACAAATGGGGCACAACTTTTTTGGGACACCCTGTAGAACAAAAGAAGGGTGCATGCCTTTATCAGTCCAATTGTTTTGATCATCTATTGAGATCACCAAATAGAATGGAATACAATAGGTTATAGTTAGACTGCCCGGCAGAGCTGCAAAATATTTTTTTCTTTCTGGGAACCTGGCGAACGGGGAAAAAAATTTCTGTGAGGTCACAGTATGCAAAATGCACAATAATGACTCTGCCGGTCATGTACTGAAAGGTCCACAAGATATTCTGACAAAGCTAGAGCTTTGGGTTCTAAATAGACCCTTTTCACAATGACGCCAGTTCTTTTTAAAATACATCCTTTGACTTGATATGACGTGGAGCTAAATCTCAAAAGCGTGCATTGCTCCCAGCAACGCATGGAATAGTTCTGTATGTGTATTTGCATCAAAATCGCATGGTGTTGATTTCTTGCCGTGCTGGGATTTGCATCCTTTGCCTCATATTGAATTTAATTGTGAAAGAGGTCTATTGTAAAATCCTTGATTAAATATGGAGTGTTCTTCTCTGTCTTGTTTAGTATAAATCATTTGCCATTTGGTAAGAATGTGTACTTTCTATTTCGGTACAAAAATCTCTTGGCCAATTTCACATTTTGACAGTGTACTCTTTCAAGAAAATTCTCGTTCTGACACTCTACCATGAAATATTATTAAATCAGACTGCCAAAATCCATAAGCTGTTGAGCTATTTAATCTTCATCCAAATTTGGCTGAGGCTGCTAAATTCTATGTAGCAGCAGCTCAACAATGGGAGAATACACAAATATATATTAATAAGATGGTCAAGCAATACTCAAAATGCTCATCTGTTCATGAAACAAAATTTTAAAATTTTTGTGCTGTACTTTGGACTGAAGGCAAATTGGTTGTAATTTACAGTAGATTTCCAGAACTATTATTTGATAGTGCAGCCCTTGTGTACATTAATTAATTAATACGACAAGAATTCATAACGATTCCTAAATATTCTTAATATTCTGCTGAGGTATGGAAGAGTGTGAGGATTTAAGCAATAATTCTAAAGAATTTAAAAATATTCTGAAGAATTCTTCAGCAAGATTTTCAGGCAATAACATTTCTTAATGGAAAGTTCAGAAATTAGTTCCAAAGCATGCACACTTTACTCTTATAGACCAGGCTGTGGTGGAGGTAGGTACCACTTTTGTGCGGAATTTATCAGACTACCATTTTTGGATAGCCCTTCTATTGGTTATTACGAATCGTGATGGTTAACGGAGATCTTTGGGTGGGTGGGGGAAATATGGGGGTTCAAAGTTACGGCCTGAAGCGTCTGACCTCTGCGGAGGAGATCAGAAACGAACACTTGTTTGCAAGGTAACTACAAGATATTTGACAATGGACTTGATACTCACAATCACTATTTGGGCCTTCTGGTCTATTACCCCTTATTACACGCCTATTTTATTGATCACGTGACCGGAATTCACCCTTTTCCTTATAAGGAAATGTTTCTAATTTTCGTCTATTTCTACCCAATTATGTACAAAAATGACCTACAAACAGTCGATACTGATAAAGTGAGCACTTTTACTGATTTGTTTATCATTCCAATCCAGGAGTTACAGGAAATTGCAACATAGAAGTTAAAATGCTCACTTACAGTGTGACGAATTGCGATCTTAATCTTGTGATTCACATCATCATCATCAGTAATTTTGGGTTATCGTCGGAGGAAATTTGGCAAAATGACGTACAAAAACAGCGTTTTTTGCCATTTTAGCCCCCCTGTCGGAAGTTCCAGCCCCTCCGTCGGAAGATTCCTGGCGCCACCCCTGCGCTAATACCGTCCTCAGCATGTCTCTGTTAACTTCCACTTATTCATGCATTACCTCTGACTTCCACTTTCTTACTTGTCGTACTAAATAGCTGAAGCTTGCGTCTTTAACTTGAGTTGTGGAATGGAACTAACTTATCTACCAACCCTTCTTCAACAAAAGTAGTGAATGCAGTTTTGCCAATATCACGAATCGCGAGAATTTGATCTGAAACATCATCTGGCTCTGGTACACCAGAGCTCAAATTGTACAGTTCTTGCTTGCTAGTTCTGCTCCGAATGGATTGAACAATTCATCTTTCAAGACCTTCGCTACTTTTTCAGCCATCTTTTCTGTTTTGAAAATCATCAACGGCCGAAGCGATGTATTCCTTTCATTGGAAGATTTTATATCGACCATGTTTAAAAGTTCAGATGTGTTGTTTGCTTGTTCCGATCATTTAATGTCCACTTTAAAATGGATTGCTATCATTCGCAGACTTTATCCCTCCAGCAGTTTTTGCATCACGGTTAATGGTCTGCTCACCCCATTTGATCAACAGGTGTTCGCAGCAGGTCTGAGGAGAGGGGGGTCAGAGGGGTTCAAAAACCCGGGGCCCATGGTCATAGGGGCCCATAAATAATAACTCAAGGTTTTAAAGTGTGTCTCAAATGCGAGTCTCTAGACCAGAACCCATGGTCAAATGGGGCCTGTCAATAGTTTCTCTATTTGTCACAATATATCGCAAATCAAGGAGAAAAAGAGACAGTGATAGCTCCATTATGTCTTCTGATAAGCAGTACCAGTCAAATATGCCAACTAAACATCTAAATTTAAGGTTCATATGAATCGTTTTTATCAAAACGTTTTTAATTCTAAAATAATTGGAATAAAGGAAATCTAAGTGTGTTCATGGTAATAGAAAACATGTTTATCAATGTAGGTTTCGTGTGTCTAAAGACGAAATTCAGTAAATTTAGTATTTTTCAGTTTTTAAGATTAAAGAACAATTTGAGTAAATACATACTTTCAGCTTATGATATTATGATTCTCGTGCATAACGATTGGCTATTTCGATCATATGATAATTGTATTTAAAGGCGTAAAATAGCTACCAGAGCGATTCTAGCTACCTTAATTTTAAAAATGTTCGAGGGGAGCATGCCCCCGGACCACCCTAGATGAGTGCGCCTCTGGCGCACATGTACGCCTTCGGCGTACCTCCCACACATTCTTTTACAAGGGGCACATGTTTCATTCTGACCCGGGGCCGATAAATCCTCTCCGCGGCCCTGGTTCGCAGTAAGTATCGATCCTGTGCTTGGACTGAAAAACCATTATCGCTCAAAATCTGCTTTGCATCAGGATATAAGAAGTCAATATTCTCTAAAACTCAAACGTAATAACTTGCGTAGCGAGCGTAATTGGTTTCGTCGAGGGCAAAGCATAATGGCAGAAATTGCTTCCATGTACAACATCTGATTTCAAAGTCCTTTTCTTCCACTGCTAAATGAGCTGCCTCCTGCATGCTCATGAGATCTAGGTAAAGTGAAAGCCAAAACTGTGGTGTTTTTCCAAGTTCAGATTGAAATGATAACTAATCAGCGAAACTGCTCACTTTATCAGTATCGACTGTTTGTAGGTCACTTTTGTACATAATTGGGCAGAAATAAACAAAATCAGAAAAATTTCCTTATAAGGAAAAGGGTGAATTCTGGTCACGTGATCAATAAAATAGGCCTTCAATAGGGGGCAATAGACCAGAAGGCCCAAATAGTGATTGTACGTATCGAGTCCATTGTCAAATACCTTGTAGTTACCTTGCAAACAAGTGTTCGTTTCTGATCTCCTCCGCAGAGGTCAGACGCTTCAGGCCGTAATTTTGAACCCCCATATTTCCCCCACCCACCCAAAGATCTCCGTTTACCATCACGATTCGTAGGGCTCACCAATAGAAGGGCTATCCAAAAATGGTAGTCTGATAAATTCCACACAAAAGTGGTACCTACTCCACCACAGCCGGGTCTATTAGGACTTTTTACAGTCCTTGGGACAACTACAAGTGCCCAAGGTCTGTAGAAGTGAGAAAATTCCTTGCAATGCAAGTTAAATATACTCATCTCATTGCTAATATGCAACTACAGTACAGGCCTTGCGCACATTAAAACTGCTTCAGAATTTTTCAGAATTCTTGGGGAAATAAATAATTTCTCAAAACTTCCTGTTTGATAATTTTTACAGCCTTTTTCAATCTTTCAATTTTTCAATTTCTTTTCAGTCTTCTTCAAACCTCTCAAGAATTTTGAAAACAATGTGAAGAATTCTTGAAAATTCTTAAGAATTCTTAAGATTTCTTGAGAATTCTTGTCATGCTTAATGGGCGCAAGGCCCTGTAACCTTACATATCTACCAGGGATCATGATAGATAGTGGAAAAGTCACGTAACTTCTATTTTTGCAAGAAATTGCAAAAAGGTTCATTTCGTTCTTATTTGAAACAACTTTTGCTGAAAAATTTTCCGCCAAGGCTGAACATTTTCTGGGAACCTAGTTCCCAGGTTCCGATACTTTTTGCAGCTCTGCTTGACTAAACGCAAAGAAAAAAGTTCTGAATCTGGCAATTTCTAATCATTCTAGTTACATGATAGGCATTTCAACTCACAGTTTGGCATATCGTGGCAAGAAATTAGTTATCTGAAAATGGAGTTATGAGCTATAACATTTCATGTTCATGTTGAAGGCCAAACCAGAGACGTTTGTACGCCTTCCTGCATCATCGCGGTGAAGGGGGACTCCGCGGATTAGAAGCACTAAAATTTGGTTGACAGTTCCTTTATCTTGACCACCAGCAAGAGTTCCATTCACTGAGCATATTCAAAAAAAGTAAGTTCTGAAGAATTGAATCAAAACTGTTTGCTGCTGCTATTATTGTACTATGCCAAGTGGGAATTTCATTTGTAGAGATGATTTATCTTTACTGTTTCACAGAGTAGAACAAAACTGTCTTTTCTTAAAATAAAAAATAGTTTTATTTTTTGTTAGACCTGTGATATTACGCAATAGCACACTTTCCCGTGTTTCTCCATTAGAAACGCATTCAGGCTAGTTTCCGTGTGGTCAAGCTATTTGTGTAATCTCGCCGTCAGAAATATGACAATAGGAATGGACCTTACACTGGCAGAGTTAAAAATTGGTATTTGTTCCCCTGAGACCTATTACATTCGATCCAGGCCTGGCAGTGAGCATTTTAGCAGGCGGGCGGTACATCGCTCTCCTCCGTATAGTCAGGCGGGCGATTTTTAGTATCCCCAAAATCGTTAAGAAAAATGTATGGATAAACGGGGAATGTAATATTGGTCTTTAAACAGCTAACTTTTCAAAACAAGAAGGCCAGTCTCCCGCAAAAATGAAACGATAGTTGTATATAGTCGTAAATCAACTGCACTTTCACTAACGAGGTTATGAACAGAACTAAATATAGTAAATATAAGATGAAGTATTAAATACAGAGTAGAATCCTTCCCATCTATCTCCTCAATGTTAGTTCCAAGAGCAGCCCTGTTATCATACTTTTAGAAAGTCTTTAGCGCAACAGTCGATCCTTTTTTATTGCTCGCCATGCTGAAATGATATTATCGATTCTGTGAGGGCAACTTTGTCGCAAGCCTTTTTTAATTGGCATTCCAAAAAACAGTCTGGTGTAAATGAAGCAATTAAAAAAATATGTGCCTCAGTAGCTATTTAAAGTGTTCATTTGTTTTCCGCATGACTAGTTAAGTAGTTGATGATTTACAGGAGTAGAGGACTTCCTGAGTGTTAAAGAGGAGATTAAAAGGTGAGGAAATTTAATTAAGGTCAAAATAATAAGGGGATTAATATCCTGTCAAAATTTTAGCATCTTACTTTGAAAATGCTCAATGAGCAGAACTCTTGCTCATTGTTAAGATAAACGAATTTTCGACCTAATTTTAGTGCTGCTCATTCGGGGGAGTACCCCTTAACCGCGATGATGCAGGAAGGCGTACAAACGTTTCTGGTTTGGCCTTCAACATGAACATGAAATGTTATAGCTCATAACTCCATTTTCAGATAACTAATTTCTTGCCACGATATGCCAAACTGTAAGTTGAAATGCCTAACATGTAACTAAAATAAATAGAAATTGCCAGATTCAGAACTTTTTCTCTGTGTTTAGTCAAACGTCGGAATTTTTTTTGGGACACCCGGTAGTGCATTTCCAAAACATTTCTTATGAGAACATAAGAGACATATACAGGCCTTTTCGTTTCACGCGAGCGAGCGATCGCTCGCGATCGCGTCGGCACTCGCGCAAACATGATCACACGAGCTTTTTATCGCTCTCGCGGTTAATTTTTGGGAAAATGGCTCTCAACAATTTCTTATAAATTGTAAACTATAAAAATCCTCGTTGCTCAATGAATAAATTTTCCGCTATCTTGTTGGAAATAAAATTAATGGACTTGACCTAAGCTGGCAATTATGGAGCATTCAGAGGACTGTAATCAAAATACAGGAAATGATGATAGCTCAGGCAAATATCTTCTTCTGGAAAACAGTTAATTGAAGATAGAAACTTGATATTGGAATAAATATATTATCAGCCCTAAAGTGAGCTAAGTAAAGCTGAAAAGTATGATTGTTCAGAATTTGTTGCGATCCGTTCGGAAATTTAAACACTGATCCTAACAGCAAGGGGACTAAAATCCTGGAGACTTTCGACATAATGCATAAGTCTTAAAATGCTAAAAGAAGGGAACAAACTTACAGAGATTTTATTTGGTGTAAAGTCTCTCAAAAGACAACGAATCATCCTCAAAGAAACCACAATCAATGGATGAATCAAAGTGTCGGCAAAAAGGTCACCAATTGTACAAATATTATTACCAAATATCGGGTTTGTTTGACTTTTTATAGGCCTTTATACAATCGATTCATTTCATCAATCAACGTGCATCAATCCTTTCCTACTATCGTTATCGTTGGACGCAGAAATTGGTTTTTCCATTTAAAGTCGTTCGTTATAAGAGCACCATAATTTTGCCACCGTGTCTTAATGGAAGTACGGATGATAAAATTGTTGTTCAGAATGAAGAAACGAGCAAAGAACGTGCTTGGCATCGGTTTAGATGAGACACTAAAAAACGATGTTATGCGCTTACGATAATTGAACAGGACTAACATGGCGAATGTTTGAATGATTCATCCCTATTTGATATTAACAACATGGAGGTTCTTTGTATCTTGCTTTTCCCGGGAATCAACATGTTGTGAATCTTTACCTGAGCGATCGCTCACGCAAACGAAATCACGCGAGCGTTTGGGAACTCGCGTGCGACTTATCTCACGAAAAGGCCTGCATATATATATCAGCATGTCAAAAAAGTTGGTTTTTGTTTCCCTAAAGTCCAAGCAAATGAAAACCGAGCTGTTTCATAATGGCTACCCTGATTAGAAATATGGTGACAGCTATTCAAGTTTTCCACTGGAAAATCATTGCTATGATCCCTATATTTTACCATTCTTACCTATGTTCTGATATATATAGATACCGGGTATCCCAAAAAAGTATACAGATTTGGTCGACCATAGCGATGAGAATTTAGCGTCAATCAATTCAAAAACATTTTTAAAACATACCTCGATAGTCAACTTGAACAAAGATACCTTGTTTGTAGATATGGGTGCTTTGAGAGTTGAAATATTAATTTTCAAAGGACAAATTTGTCTCCACCTCCCAACGAGAGCTTTGGTGTTTTGGCCTACGAAAATTCGTAAAGCATAGCGAATAAGTCAAAGACTTGAAAAACTGTGAAACAACAGGAGAAAAATTAAAAACTGCACAACATATACATTTTACAAAATACAATTTACGTGACACTTATCATCAAGGGAGCTCTGAAGTCAACTTCATTCACTTCAATATCAACAATTTATTTCATGAAGTTTACTTCAGAGCGCGCTTGATGATGAGTGTCGCGTAAATAATATTTTGTAAAATGCATCTGTTGTGCAGTTTTAAAATTTTCTTCTCTTGTTTCACAGTTTGATTTATTCGCTGTGATTCAAGAATTCGCCTAGGCCAAAACATCAAACCTCTCTGGCTTGGAGCTGGATGCAAATTTCTCCTTTGAATATTAATATTTCAACTCTCAAAGCACCAATATCTGCAAATAAGGTATTATATTCAAGTTGACTATCGAGGGATGTTTTAAAAATTATTTCGGATCGATTCTCGCTAAATTCTCATCGCTAGGGTCAACCAAATCCTCATAATTTTTTTGGGACATCAGCAGGTAAATATCCACATATATTTTATTTTCCCAAAAACTTTTTTGGCATGGTATTCTAATTTTGTCTTGCCTAAAGGGGTGTCTTATATGTATATAGCTGCCTAATTATGGTAAATATAGTAGATTATTTTGTTTTGGAGAAACAACAGTCTTGGATGATTCACAAAAGAAGGCCATAAAGATTGAAGGCAATGCTGAAAGATGATTACTTACAATGATATGTCCTTCAATCCTCATTTTTGTCTGTTCATATAACCATATTTGGATTCTAGCTCTCTAAAATAATAATAGCAAGACGTGAGAGGGACCTGTGCCCCCAGTCCATAACTCTTCAAAGTACTTCATAGAGTTGAACTGAGGCACTGGCTAGAGGAGTGCAGCTTTAAAAATAAAGAGGCATATATACTGTAAAACTGTTGCTTGCTAATGCGCAGGATATTGTATGATCAAACAAATTTTTACCAGGGTGAGTCAAACAAAGTTTTGGCATTTGAAACATCACCAAAATTCGAAAATTCAATTCATCTTGAATATTTCTTTTAGAGGTATTGCATCAAAGATCAAATCAAATTTAGGGATATTGAATATTCTATCCACCACTTTCAATTAACAAAATTCTGAAGCCTTATTACCTACCTACCTGGTTTTGAAACATACTACAGAATTGCACAACAGCACAAAATGAGTTTTTGCTAAATGCTTTAGAGAAACAATGCATCTAAAATATATAAGTGTAGAATCTCAAAAATCAAGTTGAAGTTACAGTGAGGCAATGGATTAAAAATTTATGAATTGGTTGCATGCTTTCTTGCAGAATAATTTTTCAAACAGTGAAAACATTTGTTTGACTCAACCAGGACAGTATTTTCTTTAGATACATTGCCAGTATTTGGAGACTACTGGACATAAATTGTGAATATTAAAAATTTTTCAGGGGAACATTAAATATATATATATATAGTGTACGGTTAGAAGAGGGCCTAACTACTCAAAGAAACAGGCATCTGTTTGGTCTTTGGCGCTTTTTAATATATAATATATAATATAATATATAATATATATAATATATATATATATATATATATATATATATATATATATATATATATATATATATATATATATATATATATATATATATATATATATATATATATATATATAATAGAGTGTACCTTTGAAGAGATATATATATATATATATATATATATATATATATATATATATATATATATATATATATATATATATATATATATATATATATATATATATATATATATATATATATATATATATATATATATATATATATATATATATATATATATATATATATATATATATATATATATATATATATATATATATATATATATATATATATATATATATATATATATATATATATATATATATATATATATATATATATATATATATATATATATATATATATATATATATATATATATATATATATATATATATATATATATATATATATATATATATATATATATATATATATATATATATATATATATATATATATATATATATATATATATATATATATATATATATATATATATATATATATATATATATATATATATATATATATATATATATATATATATATATATATATATATATATATATATATATATATATATATATATATATATATATATATATATATATATATATATATATATATATATATATATATATATATATATATATATATATATATATATATATATATATATATATATATATATATATATATATATATATATATATATATATATATATATATATATATATATATATATATATATATATATATATATATATATATATATATATATATATATATATATATATATATATATATATATATATATATATATATATATATATATATATATATATATATATATATATATATATATATATATATATATATATATATATATATATATATATATATATATATATATATATATATATATATATATATATATATATATATATATATATATATATATATATATATATATATATATATATATATATATATATATATATATATATATATATATATATATATATATATATATATATATATATATATATATATATATATATATATATATATATATATATATATATATATATATATATATATATATATATATATATATATATATATATATATATATATATATATATATATATATATATATATATATATATATATATATATATATATATATATATATATATATATATATATATATATATATATATATATATATATATATATATATATATATATATATATATATATATATATATATATATATATATATATATATATATATATATATATATATATATATATATATATATATATATATATATATATATATATATATATATATATATATATATATATATATATATATATATATATATATATATATATATATATATATATATATATATATATATATATATATATATATATATATATATATATATATATATATATATATATATATATATATATATATATATATATATATATATATATATATATATATATATATATATATATATATATATATATATATATATATATATATATATATATATATATATATATATATATATATATATATATATATATATATATATATATATATATATATATATATATATATATATATATATATATATATATATATATATATATATATATATATATATATATATATATATATATATATATATATATATATATATATATATATATATATATATATATATATATATATATATATATATATATATATATATATATATATATATATATATATATATATATATATATATATATATATATATATATATATATATATATATATATATATATATATATATATATATATATATATATATATATATATATATATATATATATATATATATATATATATATATATATATATATATATATATATATATATATATATATATATATATATATATATATATATATATATATATATATATATATATATATATATATATATATATATATATATATATATATATATATATATATATATATATATATATATATATATATATATATATATATATATATATATATATATATATATATATATATATATATATATATATATATATATATATATATATATATATATATATATATATATATATATATATATATATATATATATATATATATATATATATATATATATATATATATATATATATATATATATATATATATATATATATATATATATATATATATATATATATATATATATATATATATATATATATATATATATATATATATATATATATATATATATATATATATATATATATATATATATATATATATATATATATATATATATATATATATATATATATATATATATATATATATATATATATATATATATATATATATATATATATATATATATATATATATATATATATATATATATATATATATATATATATATATATATATATATATATATATATATATATATATATATATATATATATATATATATATATATATATATATATATATATATATATATATATATATATATATATATATATATATATATATATATATATATATATATATATATATATATATATATATATATATATATATATATATATATATATATATATATATATATATATATATATATATATATATATATATATATATATATATATATATATATATATATATATATATATATATATATATATATATATATATATATATATATATATATATATATATATATATATATATATATATATATATATATATATATATATATATATATATATATATATATATATATATATATATATATATATATATATATATATATATATATATATATATATATATATATATATATATATATATATATATATATATATATATATATATATATATATATATATATATATATATATATATATATATATATATATATATATATATATATATATATATATATATATATATATATATATATATATATATATATATATATATATATATATATATATATATATATATATATATATATATATATATATATATATATATATATATATATATATATATATATATATATATATATATATATATATATATATATATATATATATATATATATATATATATATATATATATATATATATATATATATATATATATATATATATATATATATATATATATATATATATATATATATATATATATATATATATATATATATATATATATATATATATATATATATATATATATATATATATATATATATATATATATATATATATATATATATATATATATATATATATATATATATATATATATATATATATATATATATATATATATATATATATATATATATATATATATATATATATATATATATATATATATATATATATATATATATATATATATATATATATATATATATATATATATATATATATATATATATATATATATATATATATATATATATATATATATATATATATATATATATATATATATATATATATATATATATATATATATATATATATATATATATATATATATATATATATATATATATATATATATATATATATATATATATATATATATATATATATATATATATATATATATATATATATATATATATATATATATATATATATATATATATATATATATATATATATATATATATATATATATATATATATATATATATATATATATATATATATATATATATATATATATATATATATATATATATATATATATATATATATATATATATATATATATATATATATATATATATATATATATATATATATATATATATATATATATATATATATATATATATATATATATATATATATATATATATATATATATATATATATATATATATATATATATATATATATATATATATATATATATATATATATATATATATATATATATATATATATATATATATATATATATATATATATATATATATATATATATATATATATATATATATATATATATATATATATATATATATATATATATATATATATATATATATATATATATATATATATATATATATATATATATATATATATATATATATATATATATATATATATATATATATATATATATATATATATATATATATATATATATATATATATATATATATATATATATATATATATATATATATATATATATATATATATATATATATATATATATATATATATATATATATATATATATATATATATATATATATATATATATATATATATATATATATATATATATATATATATATATATATATATATATATATATATATATATATATATATATATATATATATATATATATATATATATATATATATATATATATATATATATATATATATATATATATATATATATATATATATATATATATATATATATATATATATATATATATATATATATATATATATATATATATATATATATATATATATATATATATATATATATATATATATATATATATATATATATATATATATATATATATATATATATATATATATATATATATATATATATATATATATATATATATATATATATATATATATATATATATATATATATATATATATATATATATATATATATATATATATATATATATATATATATATATATATATATATATATATATATATATATATATATATATATATATATATATATATATATATATATATATATATATATATATATATATATATATATATATATATATATATATATATATATATATATATATATATATATATATATATATATATATATATATATATATATATATATATATATATATATATATATATATATATATATATATATATATATATATATATATATATATATATATATATATATATATATATATATATATATATATATATATATATATATATATATATATATATATATATATATATATATATATATATATATATATATATATATATATATATATATATATATATATATATATATATATATATATATATATATATATATATATATATATNAAACAACGGAGCAAGGAGGAAGAATATTACAAACCAAATGAAATAAAATCTTTTCGCTATAAGTGTGTACATGTGAGCAGACTCTCTTCTCTCTTCTCAAAAGTAAAACAAGTCAGGTGAAGGAGAGCATCATTGATACAAGAACAACATAACACGTTGAAAGCTTTCATTGCCTATCGGTAAAAAGAGTAAACATGCGAGACTATTTTAAGGGGGCGATCGCCCTCGCAAGCTTAACTACGCGGGCGATAAGCCGCCCTTGTGGATATTTCTTCACGAAAAGGCCTGGTAATACCCATGTATTGGGTTAATGTACAGTATTTCATAGATAGAAGATAGTTATGAGATATGGTATCCTTGGAAAAGCTTAAATATATATAAGAAAATATTTCTTTTAGTCCAGGAAATCCTTACTCAGAAAGTACTTGTGGAATGTCCAAGGGGCTGATTATATACCTGAAGCGGGCTAGCCCGGTTAACTGAGGTGAAAGTTTTCACCTGGGATCCCAGGGTTGGTAGTAGTTGCAATTTTTCAGAGACTTTTGTTGCATGGCAAGCGGGCTGGCCAAGATCTCGTCTGCTGCCTAAAAGGCTAGCCTGGCAGAAGAGGCTCGAAGTGGACACATTCTTTCTTTGTTGAAGTAGGAGAAAAATTAGCAGAGAAATTTGAAGACAATGAAATGATGGTGATAATAGCCTCATTACAAGAGTAACACCAATTAGTACTGACATTAACATAAATCAGTCACTCTTAAGTCATCAGGTATCTGTTTTGAAGATCATGATAATAAGGCTGCAGGTCATGATAACATTCTACCCAAGGACCTCAAAACTGCTGGTGAATCCATCCTCCCTGGGATGAAGATGATAATTGACAAGAGCTTCAAGGAATGTAAATTTCACAGCCACTGGAAAATAGCTAAAGTAAAGAGTGCCTTTAAGAAGGGCCCTAAAGTTGAAAGAGAAAATTACAGGCCATTGTCCTTGCTTTCAATCCCAAGCAAGATACAGGAGGGACAAATTTGTTATCATCTGGATAACCACATAAAGGTAAATGGAGCTAAAACACCTAATCAATGGGGATTTGCTGAAGGAAAGTCAACTGAGCTATTATTATTACACATGACAGAAATATGGAAATATGATTTAGATCTAGGAAAGGTAGTAGGGGTCTTACTAATTGATTTCAAGAAAGCTTTTGACTCTATAAATCATGATGAAAAAACTGCAAGGATGTGGAATATCAGGACCACTCTTAAGGCTATTAGAGAGTTACTTGCAAGAAAGGTCACATTATGTACAGCTAAATGAATCAAAGTCAAAGACAAGAACCATCACATACGGAGTACCCCAGGTTTCCTTACTTGGCCCTAGACTTTTCTCGCTCTATGTTAACGACCTCCCAAGTGCCATAACATCTAGTGAAGTCTGTCTCTTTGCTGATGACTCAACATTTTATTTTATTGGTACCAACATAGAGGAGGTAATAGATGCTCTAAATGAGACTGGAAAACAGATTTCTACTTGGTGTTGCAAAAACAAGCTGACCATTCACACCGGAAAATCTGAGGTATTGTTACTTACAAGCCGCAACTTTGTAGGGCCCCTTAGACCTGTTAACATCAATAATGAAGAAATTAAGTATGTGAAAACTGCCACATGTCTTGGAATCATGATTGACAATCATCTAAGATGGGATGCACAGGTGAAGCGTGTATCAAAGTCATTTGCGGCTAAAGTCAGCCAGCTCAAAGGAATGAGTTTTTTACCTGTTAAAGTTCAAGAAGAAATCTATTTCAAGACTATTATCGCGGCTGTTACGTATGCCGTAACAGTCTGGGGAACCTGCCCTCCAGCACTTTTTAATGATTTAGAAAAGATTCACGTAAGATCTGCCAAAATAATCCATCAAATACCGAGCCATACAGACAAAGTGGAAACAATGAACGTGGCTAAATGGGACAGTCTGGATTATATTTATAAACGAAAGATTCTAGCAATTATGCATAAGTTTCAGTATGGAACTATTCCTGAAGCCATCCAAGAGTTTTCAAAAAGAGACTGTCTCATTCACGGGATGGATGCTCCTTTAAATTACCAAGGGTTCTCAAGGAAGTTGGACGTACATCAGTGATATTTAGAGGAACCCTTCTTGTTATGTCTGCCATGTTTGATGTATTTGTGGTTGTTGTTGTGGTTGTTGTTGTGGTGGTAGAGAGAGGGAAGCCTAGATGGAGAGACTGAGAGAACTAGTTATGAACTAGCTATCGTTGAGTTTATGTTTAAATAAAGATATCATTACCATTTGACATTTATTCCTTTAATGCTCTGAGACTTTATACTTCTGTGGAACACTGACAAACAATGACATCATAAACTTCTATGACGTCACAGCTCTAAAAAGCTACAAATGTAAATATAAATTACCAAACTATATATCATATGAAAGGTCTTGACGAGAGGAATCCAATGAGACTTATTAGAACAAAATCGAAGAAGAATTGACCAAACTAGAAGCAATTTAGTGTTTTATTTTGTGACCTCTCTCCAAATAAGGGCATTTACTGGTCATGTGACACATCTAATTAATACAAAATTTATAGAATCTTGTAGAGCATTAAATTTTAGGAAAAGTCAGTTAGTACCAGCATCCTAACTTTAATGGTTGAAGCACTGTATATCAATTTTTGGTTGGGGGGGCCATAATGGCCCCCCCCCACATGGAATAGGGTTTTAAGGAAAAGCTAATATGCAATGAAATTTAGACCGGGATTTAGGCAAATTTTAGTTCACAGTGTGTTTCATTTCACACAACAGGCTCTAAGTTGGAAGTCGACCTGCATTGAGGCATCAGAAACCCTTCATACGCTAAAGTCCCGATTGCACGATCATAGGTCAGGACAGACTTTTTAATCATCCAAAAGGATCTTATGTTTAAAAACAGGGGGTGCTCTCTCCTCACTCAAGTAATTAGACTAAGCTACTGAGAGAGCTCCTCCTCAAGAAATTCCCCTGCTTACATACAATTCCCGTAATTTTTTTTCTTTTGTTAATTGATAGCATCTAGTTAATTGATGTTAGTATTAATTTTCTTTATATTTGTATTTATTATATATATTTATTTGGTTAGTGTTCTTGTATGTAGAAAAATTTTAAAATAATATGAAATGAACTGAGGCTCAGTCTGAGCTGAGCGCTAGCAGCAGAATAAGAACTGAGGAGGAAAGAATTCTTGAATAGATTTCTAAACATTATTAAACAGCTGAAAAGATACGATTGGTTGCACCATGACCTTCTGTACTTTTCCTTTACCAGCCATCTTGATGTTTTCTGGAACTTCTTTTTATCAAGCAAGTCTTTTCTTTCTACTCCGGTACGAACTGCAGGGAACGTTCACTCACGTTTCGCGGGAAGGCATTATGGAAATTCGGGTGCATTGTGGGAAATTTGAAGTGCATCAAGGGTAATTAAAATGCAATGCGGGTACAATAAGCCTCTTTTCCATTCTCTGACCTCCAGATCAAGATCAATTGATTCAACCAAGCAACCAAGATCACAACTGATCTGATCACTACCACACTAACACTATCACTCACTATCACTACTATCACTACCACTGTGATCACTACCAAGATCAACTCAAAATGCATTGTGCGAATTTTTGCTGCATTGTGGGTAAACATTCTCGTTCGCCTCTTTTGCATTGTGTGACCTCCGAATCAGTTTTTTTCAAAGAAACGAAACTCAGAACAAAATGGCGATGTTAGCAGAAGATTTTGTGGATGAAGCGGACATCTTAAAATTCGAAGAAAAATATAAAATGGAGAATGAAAGTGGGAAGACTTCGGTCAACACACAATTCCAATATGCTTGCTGCTTAGTAAGAAGCAAATACAAGGATGACATTAGAAAAGGTATCGAGTTATTTAGTGATTTATGCAACCGAGGTTGTGACCAAAGGGACTTCCTGTTCTTCTTGGGAGTGGGGTATTACAAACTTGGAGACTACGCAACGGCAATGAAGTTCACACAAAGGTTACTGACAATTGAGCCAAGCAATCATCAAGCAAGAGAACTTGAAGGGATCATTGACGAAAAGCAAAAGAAAGACGGACTTGTTGGGCTTGCAGTCGTAGGAGGACTAGTTGCCTTGGGTGGGGCATTACTTGGCATGATGTTTGCAAAGAAGTCATAACGTTTGCATCGTGGTTGCTAAAAAAGTCGTAATGTACATAATGTTTACATCATTTTTGCATAAAAGCAAAAATTTGGCACAAACCTATACCAGAATACAAATTGTAATTAAATGTTTATCGTTAAAATTTTTTGCTTCATTTCATTGCTGAAAATTAAGTTTAACAACCATTAAGAAAAAATGCTGTATCAATCATAAAGTAGACTTGTAGCAGCTTGCAGCTATGAAACCAGTGACTGCCTAATGGTACTTTAGATTCTCATTTTTGGAACATGGAAGCAACACTCTTATTAGATGTTTCCATAACTTGTCATGCGTCTGCAGTTGCAAGCTAGACTTTCACCACTTGTCCCAATGTTTTCACTCCATTCCTTTTTTTCAGCACAATTAATTGTACAGAACTAGGCCACTGCGGAGGAGCATAAATTCTTGGTTCGTTCATTCGTTCAAACATTGAAACTCACGACTTTTTGGCTGAATTCTTGGCCTGAGATTAGATATAACCAAAATGTCCTAATTCTAGGCATATTTCCTCTCAAAACCAATTAACCTCATCCAGAGGGCATAATTACATAAGTTTCTCCCAAGCACAGGTTCCCATGAAGGAATAAAAGAATATGTCATGTTCATTGGTTTGTTCTATTTCCAAAACTTTATTTCCTGACCATGAATTTTTGGCAGAGCCTAAAGAATGCGCAGACCGCCCAACACTCAATTTCTTCCGAAATCATGTTTTCTAATGAGTAGTGCAATAGATAAGCTGCCGGTACATACTGTATATAACAGATTATTGTGGTACTGTATATTTAATAAAAAGTTCTTGCCTTTAAGCAAAATTCTTTTTCTCTGTTGATTCAACAAAAAATGTGTTATGAAGGCCTATCCAGGAACATAGGTGTCAAATCTTTGCAAAACTTTAAAATTAATCGTGTAAAATGTTATTGCCCCATTCTTGTTAATGAATTGCTCAGAGGAAACTTTAGATAATTTGCCATAATTCCAGAGAGAGCATTTTTGATACCATTATTAGTTTTAGAATTAACAGCTTTTTTATGTTTTATGAAAGGATGCACGAGAGGCAGTATCTAAAAACTTTGACAAACATTATGCAGTCTTCGTCGTTTAATGCGTGCGATCGCACACGCACGCATTGGCACACGCATGAAGCTAATAATGCGTGCGATTCATCGCACACATGAGTAGGATATTTGACGATTATTTTTGGCCTTTTTAGAATGGTCAATTTGTTGAAATATTACAAATGAAATGTTTTATCGCGACATTCTTTCATGTGCGATCGTTGTAATCGACTTCCTTGTTGCTCCAGTGTTCTGAGCAGGTTATGGAGAGGTCAAGAAGTTCAGGTTATGGAGAGGTCAAGAGGTCATTCTGCTTTCCTGTTGTCCCAATTGATGAAGTGCAAAAATCAATTCAAAGTCGATAAAGATTAAAAAAGTCATAAATGGATTAAGCTCCGGTCAAACGATCGTTTGACCAAGGCCTTAAAGAACATTATTAGAATGAAGAATTGCAAGTGGGCGAAGGAAGGATAACAACCAAACCAAAACTTCTTTCTAAAGTTTTGAACATTACAAATCCGCGTGGTCCATGTTACATAGCAGGAAAGTCCAACAAAATAATAATCATGTTATTGACATTGGCGTTTCAAGATCTTCGTAGATATTTGATTGGAAGAAATCTTGACGATGAAGGTTGATAGTAGCAGATTTCTTACTATAAAACTTTTATACATAAATCAAAAGAGTTTTGTCAGTAGTCACTAAAATGACTACTATGTTACATTAAAAGCACCATAAATTCTAAGCTAATTTAGGAAAATCAATATGATCAATACAAGAAATAGTCAGTTTTTTTTAAGGTCTACAAGATGGTAGCAAGCAGAAGTCTGTAGCTTTTATGGTTTACAGTTTGGCAATTTGATGATGTCACACTTCAAAACTAGCAGAAATATGAAAAACGCTGTAATTCCAAAAATAATGAATGGCAAATAATCTAAAGTTCCCCTGGAACAATTCAGTAGAAAGAATGGGCAATAACATTTTACATGATTAGTTTTAAATTTTGCAAGTATTCAACGCCTATGCTCTATCCAGGCCAAAAAATCTTACATGTCAGAAGTTCTAGTTTGAGCGATGTTGTTGTTGTAGCTGTTGGTGTAAAATAGCAATAAAAGGACTCTGTAGCAAGTCTAATTGCAAGCTTTACTTTGCAAAAGGTTATTTCTTTAGTTGATCATTTCTAATGGCATAGACCACGCGCACGAGGAAACATATAATTTACGCGCCTAATTTGTGTTTTTTGTGTGTCAAATCTTGCCTGAGCGGCCATGTTGTCTTGAATGACTGACCTTAACCGCCTGCGTACTGTATAGTGCTTTGCAGTGTATTGGGTTTCCCCTGTGATAACTCAGTACACTGCAAAGCACTATGCGCAGGCGGTTATGGTCAGTCATTCAAAACAACACGCAAGGTTTGACTCACAAAAAACACAAATTTGGAAAGTAAATTATATGTTTCCTTGTGCGTGTGCATAGACTACTATTACCAAACCTTGCACGTCAAATAGGGTGCACCTGACTATGAAAATTCCAAATTTTCAAAAACCTGGTTCTCCTTGGTAAATTTAGAAAAACACATAAATTCTAGATTCTTAACTTTACCACATCCAGAAATTAGTTATTTGCTTTGAGCTATTTTTATTGTTGTGTTGAGTAATCATGTCTATACCCTTGTGCATATTTGTGGACAATAGCCTATAAAATCTCAACTTTAAAACACCTGTAGCTTTGACTTTATGCAACCTAGTGCAGCTCAAACTGGTGCTTATTGTGAAACTTTATGTGCTGAATTCAAATATAAAAATATCTTTCAAAATAAAAGCAAATTTGTGAACGGAATCCAATTCCATTTATTTTTATGACTAATACAGTATTCTCACCGGAAGTGTCGCGCGAAAAACGCAAGATAACGCAAATATTGATATGGATGCACAATTTATGGAGTCCCGGGCATCGTGTTACTCCGTCCCATGGGAATTTATCCTATTTAAGGGCTGCATAGACTCATTTGCACGTTTTCCAATCAACTTACTGGCTTGGATCGGATCTCAATTGACATCTCAGGAACGGCGCTGACAGTTCGAAGAATGCAGTGGCGGACTGGCCCACCGGCCCTTTTTGCTGAAAAAGGGCCCCTTTTGTTGCAAAAAAGATAAATATTTCTCTTTGATGTCCCCTTTCGAATAATGGACATCTCACTATACATTCCAAAGCTCTGGTTTGGAGGTGGAGTCAAATTTGAACTTTAAAGAATAATATTTCAACTTTGGAAGCACCAATATCAATAAACATGGCACCTATGTTCAAGTTAAGTTTTCAGGATTAACTTAAAAGTTATTGTGAATTGATTGGAGCTAAATTGGCATCGCTAGCCCTGATCAAACCTGTTACCTTTTTAGGACAACCGGTATACCGCGTGCATAAAAAAGAAACTATCCACTTTTGACAGACCACGATAAATCGTTCACTGGACTGATTTCGAAGATTGATGACTTAATCTTTGTTAAAATTCATAATTAGATTCAAGGATTTTTGTAAAATTTTTAGTCTTCTTTTTCTTGAGCTGTAATCTAGTTTCTTAAAATTTTCGGTCTCGAAAACACTGAAAACGATAACAAAACATAGACCAATTTTTCAAAGACTCGACATGAATGGACGACGAGAAAACTTTTCGTGGTGATTTGGGGATTTGAAAATCGATTAGTTATAATCTGCAGCACGAGCCTAGTTCAACGTTGGGAAAATGTAGCAGTGTTTTCTTTTAATGAAGAAAATGATGTGGGATGCTAATTTATAAAAATTCTGTTACAAAATGGTCAAAATTCTATTTTAGCACTGGCAAACAAGGGATTTGTAGAAGTGTTCTAAGCCAAAGTAGAAAGAGTGTCCTCGAACATTTTCCTGGGGGCTTCGCCCCCAGATCCCTTCGTTTTAGTACCCCAATTTAATTTGCACTACCCATATGCCGCTGAACGAATTTTTTTCTCTTGAAAACACCCTTATTTATCACGCCACACCCACTAGGGCCCCCTTAAGTCCTGCATGGCCGGTGAAAAATTCTGAGCCAGTCCGTCACTGGAAGAATGGCTCAAGTGCTCCATGCTATCACTGACGATATTCCAGATGAACCAAACAATGCAGTGGATGAAGCTAACAGAAATGTGGACGCTATTCAACCAAATGTGGCTGGAAATGAGCCAGACCAAGTGAACCAGGACCCACAGCCACCCCAAGTCGAACCACGTGTGGAGAACGCTGTAAGTCTTCCTTCCCCTTCTTTCTCGTTTCGTTTTCGAATCGTTTACGCTTTCGTTCTCAAAGTTCATTTGTAATCGTTTTTGCCACAATTTTTTCCCAGTCCACGTTTTGAGGTTTGTTATGATACTCATTTTTGTGTTTCACATGAAGTTTTTTCCTTTATCTTCCCATTTCCCCCTTTTCCCGAGCTGTGTATCTCAGTTTGTTTCTTTAACATTTAACATTAACATTTTTAATTATTTATACACGGTGGCCCCATCAATCAAAGACTGCTTTACAGGGGGCCGTGTTAAAAACTTACAAAATTAAAATATTTTACTTTATCTAATTTTTCTTATCTGCAGTCTTGAATTCGAAGCAAATTACAATATATTGTATATCAAATTGTTCACCAAGAAGAAGGACACAAACTGATATACGAGTTAGTTTTTTTATGGCAGTAAGGGCTTTCTTTATTTGTAAACTTTGGTTTGGTCTGGTCTAGAAAAGCAATACCGCAACTTTAACCTGGCATCACGACTGACATGAAAAAAGTATAGTTTCGCGAACTAATCACTTTGCAAAATGCTATTAGTTTAATAAGCGCACCAAAGTAATTGAAAAAAAATCAATTTAATCATGTTATCATAAAGTCTAGTAACAAAGCCTGTTTTAATTACCCCATGTTTGCCTCCTTCCTATTGGTATCACAGATTTGTTGAACGGTAGTCCGACTCCTTCGACCTTCACTGCTCTCCATTGTCTTATCACTTCTCTTGTTTTCTCCATCTTCATTTCATTTTTTTTTTCATTTTATCAATATTTATATACACGAGTACCTTTCAGCTAGGAAAATTAACACTAATAACAATGTATTTTTAGAAAAGAAAACAAAATAATTTTAAGAATTGCTGCTCTACCAAGGGGTCGTGTTTGGGTCCTGTAGGTTCAAAAGATACTCTCTAAAACCTGTTTTAAAACGAGCGATTGATTCTTGTTCTCGAATGTTGTCAGGGATATCATTCCAGTTTTTGACACCAGAGAAGTAGAAACTTCGCTTTGCATATTCTAACTTAACTTTGGGAATTTGCAGATCTCCATGATTTCTGGTTCTATACTCTGAGATCATGGATCTTTCAGTGAACTTATGGCGAAGATTTTCGGGACAGAGGTCATGCAAAATTTTATATGTCATGACTCCTTTGTCAAAGGAGAGCAAAGACTTTACATTGAGCCAATCACAATTCCAACCGTCCTTATACTTGGCATCCACTATTAGCTTCTTTGCCCTGGTCTGTAGTCGCTGCAGTTGGGACAGCTTGGTGTTGGAAAGAGTACTCCAAACAATGTCACCATAGCGAAGATGGCTTTCAAAGAGAGCTTTGTAGACTTGGTCAAGTTTCCTTTGCGGAAGGATATTTTTCAGCTTTCTCAAGGAGCTCAAGCCCCCTTTTAGCTTGTTTTTGATAGTTTTGTACTGCTCTTTCCAATTAAGGCTTTCGTCGATGTTGATCCCTAAATATTTTGTCTTGTCGACTCTTTTGATAACTTCATTATTGAGGACAAGGTCTGGCAAATCATCATCTACCCTATTCAGTTGTCGCCTATGGCCTATAACCATATATTCACTTTTGCTGGCATTCAAACTAAGTTTATTAGTCCTCATCCAATTCGATATNTTATGTGCAATAAATTCTTGTGTGTGTGCAATTAGATATTGACTAAATAGAAATTAAGCTATTTTTCACATTCCTAAAACTTCCCCCTGAAATAAGAGGCTACATGATCAACCTCCTATCAAAAAGACTTTAGATTTTAGAAAGGTGCCCCCTCAAATAAGCAGCACTAGATGATGCTTGGAAAAAAAGCAGAGGGTGTATAGCAATCAATTGAAATTTCCAATTTCTCCCCAGTATTGGCAATATTTTTGTAGTTTACATAGCTTTTGTAGTTTACTGCCAGAGTTACAGTAGATCCATATGGATGTTCTAAAAATTGCGAAAAAGAAATTTGCATTTCCTTCTGTGATTAATGATTTTGTAGCAATGACTGTCAATTTAAAAGGAAGATTACATACTCATTCTGGATAACTCTTGTTATTTCTATATCAGTATCAATATCTTCAGTAGAATTTGCTTCCATACAAGTTGCTTCAATATCAGTATCAATATCTTCAGTAGAATTTGCTTCCATACAAGTTGCTTCAATATCATTATCAATATCATCAGTAGAATTTGCTTCCATACAAGTTGCTTCAATATCATTATCACTATCATCAGTAGAATTTGCTTCCACACAAGTTGCCTTATCTGAATCTTTTTTTGCCACTTGACTCTTTGCCCTATAATAAACAGAAAACATTTACTAATTACTCAGGCATCACATTGAGATGTAACAGATACCAAATGCGCTTCAAGTTCCTTGCCACCATCTTTAGCAAAATCATCTGCCAATGGTTGTTGGCAATGCAATGTCTGAAGGTAAAAAAGGCAGTTTGCCAAAAGAAACTTAGTGATACAATTAAAAGTTACATGACAAAGTTAATTTTAGTACTTATTAGGCTTTGGATGGGCTATGGAAAAACAGATAGTGTGCTTTATTGGGTTTTTTTGTTCTCTCAATTTGACTGTGCTCAATTTCATCTTTCATATCAACTGTTGCCATCTTTTTGTCTAAGGTTTGTTTAACTTACTGTATAAACACTGACAACCTTGTTTTGCTAAAACTGTAAAGTTGGATATGTCATCATAGAATTTTGAAGAAATTTTTATAACTGTAAAGTTTGATATGTTGTCATGGGATTTCGAAGAAATTTTTGGGGCAGTCCACAATCATAATTGCGTACCTAAAATATCTAATACAGTAAATCAGTTGTGATTTTATCTGTGGATTGTTAAGAATTCTTAAAAATTGATTAGAATTTTCAATAACTCCTAACAAGTTTGGAAACAAATATTCGCTTTCCCAAAATTTGGAAAAATTCTTAAGAATTCAAAGATGATGAAAGAACTATGCTGCAGTATATAAAAATAAATAAGACAAATAATAATACAATTACCCAATCTTTGTGGCAGAGATGACAACCAGGAATGGTGTTGCAGAAGGCAAAATATTGAAAAGTACCAAAGTAATTGAAAAAAAAATCAATGTAATCATGTTATCATAAAGTCTAGTAACAAAGCCTGTTTTAATTACCCCATGTTTGCCTCCTTCCTATTTGTATCAGAGATTTGTTGAACGGTAGTCCGACTCCTTCGACCTTCACTGCTCTCCATTGTCTTATCACTTCTCTTGTTTTCTCCATCTTCTCGCTGTTAAAAGGAAGAGAAGCTTTAATAATTTTCGATTCAAACTACATTTCGCACTATATCTCAAGATTGCAACACCAAATTTAACTTCAGTAGTAGTACAAAGATCGGAAACATAGTCAAAGTCAATTCATTGAGAATTATACACACGAAAACAGTATCCGTTTTATCTTTAATATCAAATGCAGTGAGATATTTCTAGTTTATAAGCTAAGCTTCTTTATTTCCAAGTGATAAGGTGGCGTTACGAGGAAGACAATACAAATTGATGTCGTTGCATTGTAAAGAATGGGGTGAAAAATTTCGAATTTCGTGCTATAGTACATTGTGTACTTAGTTCGTTGCTATTTCAGTATTTGTCTTACCTTCTCGTCAGTCTTTCCATGGTCCTCCTCTCCATTTGCTTGTAAATTTGAAGACACTTTCTTGGCAACTGCGAATGACTGTCCTTGCGTGCTTTTGACACCGCTCTCAGAAAGTCTGTGCCAGAGCCAACTACATAATGCACGATAAGACTTTTTGTCGGATGGGTCGTACATTCTAATCTGCCCATTTAGGTTTCCATCACATTGCAGCGGGATAGGGTGCGTATCTACAGCAAACAGTTGCCGACCGATCGAGCCAATGATAAGTGAGTATGGTTCACATGTATAAATTGCCAAGAAATCGCCATCGTTTCCAAGTGTTCTTATCGTCTGTTCTAGAAGCTGACGTCCGTCTGAGGAAAAAACTGTGTGCTTGTATGGCAGTTCCTCTGTAAATTCAAAGTTACTTGAGAGGAGGTTGTTATCGCGCATAATGACATATGCTGACATGACGGTGTAGAGGAGATTCTTCTCTCGGTAGTCATTCAGCATTTTAGGAAAATTTCCTATTATTTCCGTTGAAATCCGCTCAATTTTGTCCCTGAAAACCTTTCCACTTGCAGACGATGTCATAAGACTAGAAATTTCGTCTAAAACCTTTAAGCAGAGGAAGACGCAAGCATTTGTGCCATCATTCTTTGTTACGGTGCAAGAAATTTCTTTTAAGGTCAGCTCCTTTGAAGCAGCTAATTTCTCTGCAATTCTTCTGTCAAACTCCTGTAGACCACTCGTTTGAGATACGGCCAGATTAATAACATTGCACGGTACATCAATTTGCCTTTCTTCAAGATAATCCTTAACTTGGCTTACGGTGCGAAGACGCATTTCTGGCTCGAATGTCACGCAAAGCTTATGTACCTGAAACACTATGTCCCAATGAGTAGCCTGTAATATTTGGTACTTTGGCGTCGGCGAGGGGAGCACGTTTTTCCGCATTAAGTCCCCAAGAGACTCTCGGGCGGTCTTTAATGGGCAGGTGTTGCGATCACTCTCGATCTCTTGATAATAGGGATATTTGCTTGATGGATCTGCCAAATTGAATAGCACCATACCAAGCGCCCAGATATCAGCTGCCTTCAGATCTAAAATAGAGCCACGCTTGGGTCGCAGTTCTGGTAAAAGGATTTCAGGCGACATATAAACCGGACTCCCTCTATCCAGGTTGGTTGCTTTTGATTGGAGCAGCGTATTTGTTTGTATGAGTGCTGAACGACTTTCTCCGAAATCAGTTAGCTTGCATACAATTGGTTTGAGAGTTCCAGCTTTCCATTGATCACTAAAAACATCTTCTGGAAGATCCTTGTAGTGTTGGTTGCTTACGAGGATGTTTCCTGGCTTTAGGTCTCTGTGGACTATATCTTTGCCATGCAGAAAAGCAACCCCATTGACAATATCTTGCATTGCTATGATTGGAACATTTTCAAAACCCTCAAAGTCAAATACAGTGTCTGCATGATTTAAAAATTCAGAAAGAGAGCTCATTACCGTGCTATCCCCAAATGGTGCAAAGGAAAAGGCAACGTATTCTTGCATCAAAGCATGGGTAGGGCTTGAACAAACGGCAATAAATTCTACTATATTCTGATGTCCTCGGACACTCTGCAACAGACGAGCTTCTTTTGCGAATTCTTTTTCATGGCCAACTATATGAAATGGCTGTTTGACGATGACTTCAAGATGGCCTAATCCACTGATATTTTCTTTGTACCTAGCGTAGTCAACGAACCCGTAGCTGCCATTGCCAATCCTTCGAAAGTCACTCAGATCTTTCCAATCAAATTTCTTTAATCCACACAAAAGGTCCTCCTGTTTCTTAGGTTTTGGAACACGAAACGTACTTTTCGATGAAGTTGACATTGCTGCATGTCTTCAATGAAGGCATGCAGAAGGAGGAAGAAATCGAACCAC
>REGM01000325.1:201009-225123 GCA_004194415.1 Aurelia aurita
ATTTACATATATTTTGATCTATATTTTTCATTTCTGTATGAAAAGTTAAGTTTAATGAACTTTTAACATGCTTTCATTTTTATGACGTCATTCAACATCATAATGATTATTATGCTCTAGCAACAACAACAACGGCGCTAATTGAATTAAAATTTTAAATAATCATTGTTTATATGATGAATAACATTTGTGCCAAGTTAGGTGGTCATATCTGATATAACAACTGAAATAAAGAGGGGGGGGGGGGCGGAATCCGCCCTCCCCAGGCATTGAGTGTTTCAAAACACCCAGGTCAGATAGGGTTAAGAAATCAGGGGTGCATCTTTAAAACCAGAGTCAGTAAGCCCTTTTATGCATGTATCGCTTAATGGGAAAGGGAATGCATTTTACGACCCAAGACCTGCAGTTTCCGAATTCTGAAAGGGACTGGGAGAGTCGTTCCAAGCTAAAGTAAAGGTTGGCATTTAAACAAATTTCCTAGCCAAACTATCACATAATTTTCAAGGTTTGGTACCAATTGGGGGCAGGGAAACATTGGATCGTGTGAAGCGTTCTAAGACGAAGTAAAGGCGTTTGCGCAAAAATTTTCCTGTAGGTGGTGATTCGTAGAAAATTGTTAGCAAACCTCAAAGTTTCCAATTTGGCACTGGTAAAGATGGCATGGAGATTGGCGTTCTAAGCCAAAGAAAAAAGGTCAAAATTACTATTTTAGCAATAGTGTTCTAAGCAAAAATAGAGGGCATGTCCTCAAAAATTTTCCTGTGGGCTTTGCCCCCAGACCCCCACATTTTAGTAACCGCCCAGTTTCCTTGCCCTAGCCACGCTGCTGGCTGCATGTGATTGAACAGTGTAGACTCATTAGATGGGACCTTTGTGTTTAAACATTCTAGGCTTATTAGATAAACCTTACAGTTACAATTTTTAGCACACAGTTCCGTTTTATATGTTTTATTTGTACTATCTTTTATGCCTTCGAAGCACTCGCATATCTATGTTATCTGAAAGGTTTAGCGGCACTTCCGGTGAGAATAAGGTACGATTGTGACTACGCATTAGCCAACAGAATTGTGCACTTGTAAATTAGCCAAGATTACCTCTAATCGCAGTTCAAGCAGCAGAACGTGTCCAGTAAAGACATGTTTTTGCTTAGCGAAATGAAAAATAGATCACAATTTAACAAAGGTGCTAGCTAACTGGAAAGCTGCTGTTGGTCAACTAGCGGTTAGAGGTTCGTTTTTCATTTTATTCATGTTTACTTATTTAGGCACGGTACTGTCCATCTGAAGATACTACACAATATTAACAAAATAACCATTTTGTTATTGTTTTTTATTGATTCTTTTCTTAAAGGTGGCAGGATGTTAAAGCCTGTTTAACATCAGGTTCAATGTGATTGCAAAGCTTCGGTCCACGAAAAGATATAGCCTTTTGCCCATTGTTAGTTTTCCGTAAGGGTAGCGAAAGATCAGTGTCGGTATTTCTCAGTTTTCTGACATTTCGAGTCGAATTTTTGACAAACAAGTTGGAAAGGTACTCAGGTACAAGTTGGAAAGGTACTCAGGTACGAGACCATTTAGCGATTTGTACATGGTAGTAGCAGTTTCACTTCTAATAATATCACTTACAGTTGGCCAATTCATGCCATAGCAGGCGTATCAAATTTAATTTTTGTTACAATTCTAGCCGCTCTATTCAGCAAATTTGGCAAGGTTTGCAGTTTGGTCACCCCACAGTTCCCCCACACCGAACAACAGTACCGAAAGTGGGGCTCGACGATACCCCGATAGATTTTACTCAACGTGTTTTGAGGTAAATATTCCTGGCATATTTCAAAAACCCGATTGCGCGCGAAACCTTGGTACGGAGACTATCAATGTGTTCTTCCCAATGTAAGTTCCTATCGATCATCACACCCAGATACTTTGGGGGTAACTAAGCCTAGTTTTTGACGGGGACGTGCCATTTTGCTTCAAAAATTGGACCCATAATTCCGCAAATGTCTAAAAAAATGTGACCCATAATTCCGCAAACCTGATGAAAATGTGACCCATAATTCCGCATGCTATTCTTGCTCAAAACACAATATTAAACACTTTATACAAAGATTGACATTTACTTTGTTAGTCTTTTTCAAAATTATTAATACCAAGATCGTCGGCGTACATCGTCACTTTACTTTTCTTCGGAGAAAACGAAAGATCTAAAAAACAAGCATTCGTTTTTGAGAGGACAAAACAAAAAGAAAGAAAAACAGAGAGAAAAAAACTGGACATCAGAAGAGGTGACAACAAGATTAAACAATACACTTCAGTCACGTATCTACGCTGTATTCTTGATGAGGACCTCAGGGACCCGTCTGGTGAATCGATATTTAGTGATCGATATTTAGAAATACTAGTATCGTTAGCGTACATCGTCACTTTGCCTTTCTTCAGAGAAAACGAAAGATCATTTATATAAATCAGAAGCAAAAAAGGGCCCAGACAGAAACTCTGGGGCACGCCACAGCGAATATTTTCAGTTTCGGAAGAAACCCCATTAACTTTGCAGAATTGCTTTCTGTCAGTTAGATAGGACGTAAACCAAGTAAGTTCTAGATTTTCAACACCATACTTTTTTAACTTAGCAAGTAAAATGTCATGATCTACATTACCAAATGCCTATTTAAGATCAATAAAAATGTTTGTAGTGTATCTGCCATTATCCATGTTCACACACCAGTCATCTGTGCTGTTAAGAAGGCCAATGACAACGGAACGAAGAGCTCTAAAGCCAGACTGTTTTGAAAACAGACGTTTGTTTTTGTCCAAGTAATCGTAAAGTTGGTTATAAATAAGATGTTCAAAGACCCCTGCTAAAACAGGGATATAGGTCGGTAGTTAGATCGGTCGTCAGGTTGACCACTTTTAAAAATTGGAGCAACTCTGGCGATTTTACAGCTATCTGGAAAACCACCAGTAGCAATCGAAAGATTGCAAATATTACAAAGAGATTCTGAAATAACCGGAAGTGCGATTTTTAGAAAACAGCTAGCAATACCATCAGTACCGCGTCCCTTTGAGGTTTTGAATTTGCCACAAACTTTTCCTAACTAGAATGTGTCAATAACGTGAAATTTCTTTTTTTGAGGATTGACCTCGTAATCATTCTCAAGGAGTGGGTTTTTTGCTTGGGGAATTTTATCACTAAGAGTCTCCCCAATGGTGTGTTTATAGATATGTTTCCCGTCGATAACTAATGATGAAATGTTGGTGGTTTTAGATTTCTTATTTAAAACGTTATTGATAGTCTTCCATGTGTTTTTGAGGTCTCCTTCGCAGGAAGCAATTTTGTGAGTGAAATACTCACGCTTAAGTTCCCCATTTAGTTTAGTAACTTGATTACGTATATGTCTATAGGAATGCATCAATAATTCTGATTTTGAGCGAATAGCTTGTTTTTTAACTTATCCCTTGCCTTGCACATAAGTTTAAAACCATTAGTCAACTAAGGACAGGATTTGTTAGAAACACGCCTTTTACGTGTTGGGGCATGTTTTTCAAGAATAAGAGTGAAAATGTTAGTCCAGTTGTTAACTACAGCATTTATATCGTCTGTATTCCGCACGATGCCTCTCCAGTCTACCTCTAAAACTAAAAGATCGTTGACAAACTCAGTTTGATCACAGTTCTTCATTTGCCTTGTAGAAATATTTGTGTGCTGTTTTTTGCAAGCACCACGAAATTTCCTAACACAAGAGACCAAGTAATGATCACTGAGACAAGATTTATGTATTCCAGAAGTTGTTATGTTAGTTTTGTTTGTCGTCTATTAGAGTAGTAGTGGTCAGTGTCTCACGAGAAGGGATTTCAATTAACTGATGAAAGCCAAATAGATTATACATTTCTAGCAGACGTAGAGAATGATCTGGAGGGTCATTAGAATTGGCATTACCCTCTTTGGAATATTTAGGCAGAATATTTCAGTTTGTATCACCTAGAAGAATAATTTCCTTGTCTTCCCTATCAAGAAATTGTATACATTCTTCTATTTGATCAAAAGTATCCAAATTTACATTAGGAAACCTGTACCAAGCCATCACGAAGCAGAACGAGCAGGTTTAATCTCAACGCATACAAGCTCTAGAAACGATTTAGGAAGGTCTTCTCGCACAGTAAACTAATCTAACAAAGTATCTTTCAGATAGACTGCCACACCACCCCCATTGCGGTCCCGACCACACCTTTTGATGGTATACCCATCGATATTAACTAAACTATCATCAATAGTATCATCAAGCTTTTTTGTCTCATTTATTGCCAGAATGTGGATCCCCAATTCTTTTACAAGCACTCGTATTTCATCGATATGCAGGACAAGGCTATTCACATTTAAAGACGTAATCGTCATTCCCTTCCTGTGCCCAAGTGTAGTTACCCTTTCTATAGCTGGTTCAGTTTGGGGAGCTGCAGAGGGAACATTCTGCAGTGGGGAAGAGGCCCCTCCTTTGCCACAATTTTCTATGATGCAAGTCGTAATTTTTGTGGGTGTCTTATTACATTCATTTGTAGAAGCAGGCGGTATATTGGCGGTTAAAACATCAACCCCTAGTCAAATTTCGTTCAAGAAATTAATTAAGTTATTTGCTAAAACGTTACTTTTATGAAAGTTCAGATGCAATCCCCAATCATCTAAGGGTGTGTTTGATTGGTACCAATTCTGAAAACGGTAGACTTGGTAGACTCGGAATTCGCGTTTGATTGACCCCAAAATTATGAAAACGGTAGGTTTGGTAGGTTTGGAAGAACTTCTGAACTTTCTGCTCCAAAAGTCAGAGGGTTTGGCAGACTTTGGAGAGATCCTCGTTTTCATTAGCAAAACCCTGTGGTGATTCCGAAACCTGCTGTTTTAAAGATTTTTGTGTTTGATTGGGAAATATATTTCCGTCTCTGCGAAGTCTACTGTTTTCAGAATTTGGTAGGTTTGGAATTACCAATGAAACACACCCTAAATGTGTTTTGTCAATATTATCGTGCGTGATGAATTCAATACAAGTGTCCCTGAGCCCAATTTCAACTGGTCAATTTACTTGATGTCTCTTGATTTCTAGTTCTTCCGAGTCACCCCTGTGCAATATACCTGAGACGGCCACCTGTCTAACCCTACGCTTCGTAGTAATCGCGAGGCTCGCGAGGTCAATCAATTTGTTGGCAGTTACATCAGGAGGAGTTTCCCTCTTTAAATTATTAGTTCCACATAGTAGAATTATCACCCCTTCTGGGCTCATGCTGATTGTTGGCTCCAGGTACGACTGCATGTGGTCGACTGTGGCTCCAGGAAACATGACATAACATGACATAGTTGCACGGAAGGCAGAGGACAGAAACAGTTAGAGAGCCATGGCATCCAGAGCCTCATTTGGAGAAGGGACCCCATACATAGATATAGAATAGGTTTCAGATTGTAATTAGGATTTTAGCATCAGGGGTTTTAATTAGTTTAGGTTTTTCATATATTGTAATTTAGTTAAGTTTTGTAAGTATTCTATGGCAAGGGCCCCTTGAAAACCAGCACTTATGCTGAAGGGTTACCCCAGTTAAAGATTGAAATATGAAATATAAATATAAAAGCAAGCTGGTGAGTATACAAAGCCTAAAACGAAGAGAATAATTATACTTCGTATCAAGATATTTTCAGAATGCCTTAAATTGAAAGCATATCGTAATAAATTATTTCTTTATCAAGATACAGAAAAATGCTATGCAGCAGTTCGAAATACTATTTATTGTCAAAAATTGATCATCTAAGGAACATTACTTGGCAGAAGGAGATGTTGTTACAGAGAGACGTTTAGATCCTTTTCGAAGTCGCACCGGATTTCTGGTCGGTAAATTCAAACGTTTATGGTTTTTCTTCCAGCTCTTTCCTCGTTGATATTTTCGTGCGGTAGGAAGATAACCAAAAAGCAGTTTGAAACCTGATTCTGAACAAACCAAATAAAAAAACATTGACATTTTTGAACTGGCACTTACAAACAGTAACATGAATTAAATTGTATTATGCATGATTATAAGTCCTCTTTGACATTTGTAATACTGTAACATAACAATTTGCGTATAAGGTTTGCTAATTGACCACTGCGCATTCACTGTATGCTTTGAAAAACAAGGTAGCTTTTCTAAATTGCATAGTTAATAACTGTAACGTGCTAATAGCAAGCAATATCCTAGTAATCAATTTGGCCATCAAACATTTTCTTTGTTACTGGCAAAGTCGATTTTTGACGATTTGGAAAAAACTGTACAATTTTGACTCGCTCGGCATAAACTGTTTTGAGGCACCAAGTTATCTACACTATACTTTCTATCCATAAAAATATGACTACAGTTGGCAAGTTAAACTTGATTTGATAAACTGTAAAAACTAAGAGAAAGGAAAATAAGCAATTAGCTGTCAAAAATTACGTAAAAATGCTTCTCGCTCAAAATCATTCACATCCCAATTGGAGCCCATTTAATAATCTTTAAATTTCGTTCAGATTAGTTATGACATAATAATAATATGAAATCTCAAATAGAAGAGCATCATTTTTGGCCATTTTGAATAAATGCTACAATTTGAATCATCGAAAGTGGAAAACCTGTCTTTGCTTAGGTACAGTATTTTGGCTCACCGTTTTGTCCTTTCAGCGAGTCCTTAACTTATGCATTGAGTATGACTTATGGCAGAAAATATGATATAAAAATCTAAGTTAGTCTTTAAGAAATTGCTATAGCAGTCCACTTTTCAAATCCAGATGATTTTTAGTTATAAATGCAACCAGGTTGGAATAAGTTAGCGTTTAGTCAAGTACACATTTGGCGTTTGGAGTTTGCCTTTAGTTGCTGGTGTGCAAACATTTAATCATATGATATAATACCAATTTGGCATTTGCTTGGTAATGACCCATCAAGTAATGTCTGGTAAGACATAGAATAAATTAAAGTTGTCATGGACTGCGTGATTCATCCTCCTGATCAAAGTCACTACGCTGCTTGATGGTAATTTTACTTGATCATAAGACTACTTGGTAGCCCAAAAAACTTCTCTCGTTTGAAATTACTTACCGATCATCTTCAGGGTGTTCACAGGTCTAAAGTCCAATTTCTCAAAGACTAACTTAGATTTTGATATCTTGTTTTCTGCCATAAGTCGTACTCAATGATGATAGTCGCACTCAATGATGATANAAGGCACTGCTTGAGAGTCATCTAAGCTACTGTGATGTACTATGAGGCAGTTTGTCGAACACAAAGCTTGATCATCTTCAGCGTCTACAAAATAGAACACTAATAGAGGGCTTTAGATTAAAGGATGGATGGAGCTGTAATTGGCTTTCAGTCTCAAACTTAATAAAATTTGACAGGGCAGTAATGATCTATAAAATAATGAACGGCCTCTGCCCGGACAACTTAAGTGGGAGACTTATCACCAGATCTCAAATATCTAACTATCCAACAAGAAATAAGTTAGATCTAGACATCCCAGGCAGAACCTAGAATTCTCCAAAAGAAGTTTTTTCTTTTCTGGTGCAAAAACGTGGAACGAAATCCCATTGGAAATTAGAATTACCACTTTCAAAAGGAAACTGAAGAAATTCCTACAAAATTAGCATCCTTCCCGAAGCACGATCCCTAGGAAAACCAGCAAATCTTTAAGGTTTTAATTTGTACATATATATTTATAGCGATTATCTTTCTTTTAGTTTATTTAAAATAGCTGATAGGGTTTTTGTGTTAAAATATGATTAAATAAATAATAATAGAGTCGCACTGGGATTTTGAGTGTCTCGTTTATTTATCGCAATAAATAAATCCAAAAAGCTTGGAAGCTGTTCAAATCATTCAAAAACTTTAGCAGCTAGATAGGCGAATGTCTAAAAGGAAGGTTGACCTTGAAGAAGCGACGAGCATCTTACAGCCGACGGAGTTTGCGGTGCTGACTACTACATTATCGTTGCAAAGGCAAGTTTCTTACAGCTTTCTTGGCCTAAATTTTGTTATGCTTTTAGAAACAGCATGTTCGTGCAATTATTTCATAGGTTTGGGTCTGACTGACAATTGCTACATATCCTTTCCCTACTTAGGGCCTGTTTATATGAAGAAAACTATCCCACCTTCCAGGCTATGAGCTGTCAGGTGGGATGAAATCTGCGCCTGTTTATATGTAAAATTTCATCTCACTTTCCAGCTTTTTCATCCCATCTCCCAGCTTATAATTTCAGACAAGAACAATCATAATTGGTGTTTGGCGCCAGCAGCGATTAGGTTTCCTATTGTTTTATCTTGACGCATGCGCAAAACAGTCGATTTCATCCCACCTTCCAGCTTTTCATCCCACCTTCCAGCGTTTATATGGAAAATTTTCATCCCACTTCAGTGAGATCCCACCTCTCGTCGAGTGGGATCCCACCTAACCGGGATGGTTTGTTTTCCATATAAACGCAAGATGAAAATTACAAGGGATCGTATAGGAGGGTGTGATCTCACCTCTCAGCTCNTTCCTATTGTTTTATCTTGACGCATGCGCAAAACAGTCGATTTCATCCCACCTTCCAGCTTTTCATCCCACCTTCCAGCGTTTATATGGAAAATTTTCATCCCACTTCAGTGAGATCCCACCTCTCGTCGAGTGGGATCCCACCTAACCGGGATGGTTTGTTTTCCATATAAACGCAAGATGAAAATTACAAGGGATCGTATAGGAGGGTGTGATCTCACCTCTCAGCTCACAGCCTGGAAGGTGGGATGATTTTCCCCATATAAACAGGCCCTTACTATCGCAAGGGAGAATATAAGAGCTATTTCATGCAACTTATTGCAAATTTCCTATAGAAGCGTATAGAAATTTTCTGAAGATTTACCCCAAAACAAGATGGCGTCGTGTTTTCAACGCTGCTCTGACGTCATGCCGTCTGTATGAATGTAAGAAAATTACAAAAGAAAACCAATTTTCTGGAAAGACAGGTTTTGCAGTTTCGATGAATTGTGCCTCACCTTTATACCTGCCTATCTTGAAAAGAAATTTGACATCAAAATCCCCATTGAGTTTTGACATACTAATTAAATTCTGTAAATATACTTCTGATGCACGATGTTCACATAAAAAAGTTCTGTTAGAATTCTACATTTCTGATCGCAATTATGAAAAATAGCATCAAAATGTTTACACGATGAAACTGTCATAAATGCGATTGCAATGGCGTTGCGAGGCAGGTTTCAGCACATGTTGAATCCGCGTGTTGTGTAACATGCCGAAATTGAATCATCAAATGTCATGTTTCCATTGCGACCATGTTGAGACAGTTTCATGGAATACAAAATGTTCTCATGTTTCAAGAAGTTTCACAAGGAATTCTTCCGAGGGACCCATACAAAGAAGCTCGAATTTCAGGGACGCGAGGCAAGGTTCAACTGCTTTTATTTGGATTTCAGTTAAAAGCTCACGGTGCAATATTTGCTGAAACTTGTGCTGCAACACCCCTTGAAAAACAGCTTCTGCTGAAGTGCGACCAAGGAGGGCCCCTTGAAAAACAGCTTCTGCTGAAGGGCAACCCTCCTTAAATAAATCAAATCAATCAATCAATCAATCAATCAATCAATCAACGCTATTCAGTCAGTATTTCATACCTTCTGTTAGTCATCAAGTAAATCCAGTGGTCGGTACTTTACATATGGGCGTAAATAATGGTGCTTATGTATCTCATTCAATAGTTCATCTTCAGTGGGTTCTTGCATATCGTTTCTGAACATCTGATGCACACGAAAATGTGGAGTGGTCTGAAAGGAATAAGGAGGGTATGGTCAGTAATAATGACTTATCTACAGGGTGTATTATAAGTGTTCTGGAGGTTTCGATAAGTACGATCATTAAATATGAACACACCGACTTTACAGACCAATTTCGCCAGTGGACTGTATGCGCAGCTTAGTTTAGTTTCTTCGAAAATGAGGATAAATGACGAAAGTATTATCGATATAGAGCTGGCCGGACAACTCTTCATCATAATTTGTAGGCCTTTTAAAGATAAAAAACCTTCCAAGCACGAAACGACCCTACCTCTGGAATAGTATACATGATATTAGTGACATAAATCTCCATATTTAACCCTATTTCACATGGGGTATTTTTATGACATTTTGGCATGGGGGGGCGTTTTTCGCCCCCCCTCTTTTTCTCTGAGAATACACAGGATATAACAATAAGACTTACCTCAATTGTTCTTTGGACAATGGGCTTTTCAAATATAACAACGGTAATTAATAAGTCACGTGATTTGTTGCTGGGCAATCAAAAACAATGGAAAATTGACAAATTTAGCTTCTTCACAAGAAAAATTCTATTTAAATACTGTAATTACTCAACCGATTTGAATGCAAATGGTCTTAGATGATAGACAACACATAGTAGAATCAAATATATACCTTGAAGCAATTTTAAGCATCTATTTATAGATCAATTAGCACCTAATTAGCTCTCTGTTCTCCGGACGGACCATCACTGCAGTTTTTTCATAGAATTATTTCTTTTTCCAACCCATATCAACTCAATATGAATGACACAAGCAAGATAAGACTAATGTGCTACAAAAATTTCAATTCAATTACTTATTTATTCGAAAAATGACGTCATAAATGTAAATGACGTCATAGATATTAAATTTTGCTGATGTCAGCAAATAATAAAAAGTTATTGCGGCGGAGCCGCAATCTATTCGAGTTGAATTGAAAACCTGCGAGCGAGCGAGCGATGTATGTAAAACGAAATTTTTTGGAGACCCAATCGGGTCTGTTAAATGATATCACTGCGGGTTAACACAGAACTTAGCGCATGCGCAGTATTGAAAGTATGATATTAACATCTTATTGTTGCATAGCAAATACCTCATTATAGAGATGGTCAATTGACTTAATCAAAGGGCAATATACCAACCAATTTGTCATGCAACTGTATCTATTTTTGGAGTTTCATGATTTCAGGACTTTAGAGGATTCTTACATGAGGACATTGCCTGCACAAGTTGCTATTGACCAGAATCTTAAACATTTTGACGAACATTTTTGTGAGTAAACCCAGTTCGCAGCACTCTCTGACTATTGTTATTGCTAGTATATCAAAATATATCAAATGAAAGCTCTCATCATGATCAATCGAATGATACATGTTTCAAGTAATTCAGACAAAAAACAAAGAAGTTATGGATGTTTCAAGCTTTTTTTTGGTTGACCACTCTCCAAATATGGTGCTATTGTGGTCACCTGACCGATTTTAGAACAATGAAATATCGAAATTGTAATTGGCAACTAAATTTCATTAAAAGTCACGAAGGTTTGGTTGTCAGATCTAGTGTTGTTTAGGCGCAATGTAGCAAAGTTTGGTTGGGGGGGGGGCGAAAAACGCCCCCCCATGTGAAATACCGGGTGTCCCAAAAAAAAGTATACAGATTTGGTCAACCCTAACGATCAGAAATTGGCATGAATCAATCCGAAATCATTTTGAAAACATTACTCGGTAGTTAACTTGAACATAGATACCTTGTTTGTTGACATTGGTGCTTTGAGAGTAGAGATATAAATCTTCAAAGGACAAATTTGCCTCCACCTCCAAACCAGAGCTTTGGCGTTTTGGCCTAAGCAAATTCTTAAAGCACAGCGAATAAGTCAACACTAAACTTGGAAAAATTTGAACCAGGAGGAGAAAAATTAAAACCTGCACAACAAATGCGTTTCACGAAATATAATTTACGTGACGCTTATCATCAAGGGAGCTCCGAAGTAAACTTTATTCATTTTAAGTGAAACAAAATGTGGATATTGCTTAGGCCAAAACGCCAAAGCTCTGGTTGGGAGGTGGTGGTAAATTTGTCCTTTGAAGATTTATATCTCTACTCTCAAAGCACCAATGTCAACAAACAAGGTATCTATGTTCAAGTTAACTATCGAGTAATGTTTTAAAAATGATTTCGGATTGATTTATGCTAAATTGTGATCGTTAGGGTTGACCAAATCTGTATACTTTTTTTTGGGACACCCGGTAGGGTTAAGGTAGATTCTCGAATATAACTGAAATTAAGACTACTTCATTGTCAGAAATTGATGCGGGAAGAAATAGTTGCGCAGTGGCGATTTTTTTCCTTGGAAAAATGAAACTTAAAGTCGCGGGAATCAAATGTTGTTATTGGGTAAACATTTTAAAGTTGTAGGAATTAAATGTTGCGACTTTGAGAAATTTCACAAACTTAAAATTCTTGGTATGAATCTCAAAAGCTTTTAATCTGTATGAAAATGTTATCATGAATTGCCCTTCTCCGCCTTATCACACAACATGGCAAAAATGGGCAAATTCTTACTCAAAAAGTTAGTTACCAGAACTAAACTTGCGACTGACAAATTTTTAGAAGTTCCGGTGATTAAAAGTTGCGAATCGGGTAAAATTTAACTGTTGCGGGGATTAAAAGCGAGTTTTGGACAAAAAACTCTTGACTTTTAATTCCCGCGACTTTTTTCTTCCCGCAACGATTACTGACAATAAGATATTTTCATTTTTCATTTTCAGTTTATCAATATCTATACAAGAAACTCCTTTCAGCCTGGAAAATGAACAAATTAACAACCTCTTTACAATTGACATTATGAAATTGAAACTATGAAATTAGGGAATTATGGCAACTTATGTTTCCCGTCTCAAATTTTGCTACGTTTTTTTGCTCTGTGGAATGGAATCAAATCACTATAATTGTAAGCAGAAGCTCCTCCATCCAAAATAAAATATGACGAATAATAAATATAATAAAGACAAAAACCTCTTCATTTGCTGCAAATTTCCTCCGGCTTCTTCGCCGCCTCTGTACTTGGTTTCTTTCAAATTGAGTAAAAAAAGCCTACAACAAGGAAGATGAAATATTTGGAAAGGAAATACGCAAAACAAAACTCTATTTGTGTTTCAATTGACTAAAGCCATCTCCAAATACGATTTGCTTCAAATAAAATTTCTTATGGTTGATGTTTCTTAGAACATTGTAAGTGGCATTTGTAGTGAGGACCCGGTGACTGCGTGTCCTTCCTCGCTACAAATGCCACAGTATCTTGTAATAACTTGTTGTTTTTAAATTTATCTTTGTAAAAAAATTCATAGTTAAGGTTACGGTAAACGTTTGTAGGCCGAAAAAGCCAATTTTCGGATTTCTCCAGATCTCAGAAGCCCGAATTTTAAGAAACACAAAGATACCATCTTTGAAAGTAACAGAAATTTCGAAAAAGCAGAATTCTTGATCAAAGGAAGGATACTACAACTTCTCACCCAAAGTTTTTCGGTGTGGTTTAAATTCTAATCTTAGCTTTTTGACCTATTAAGCCGGTCATGTGCTAGAAAACAAAGAGGAAACCACATTATATGTCTCGATTCCTTTGCCTAAATCCATGAATTGCTTGACCCGGATTACATTGTGGCTTATTTGACCTTGATGTTTGCATTTGAAGTGGCATCAGTAAAATTCTCTTTTTTCAGGACTTACAAATCCACTAGGTACATGTACGAAAAAGATATTTTGTACACAAGGAACCAATCGAATGGCTCCACATTTCGCACACCACCAGAGCAGGCTTCAGGCCAGCAAATGATGTCTCAGAATCTTGGTATGTCCTCTGCTGGTCCCCCTTTTATAGCCCAATACAACTGTGGGAGGGCAGAGAAGTTATTTGCAAATTTATGACAGCGTGTATTTTCAAGGGAAGGAGGAATTTAAAGAATCTGAGACAAGCTTTGGTAGCTTAGGATGTGCGCTTCCTGATGATATAAGTCAGATTCTGTTACGTTAAACGCAAGGGTACAAAATAGCTTTTGAAGGAGGTATGCTCTCTTAAGCAATAAAGTTGCCTGGAAAGTATCATTTTACAATCTTTGCCAATTATTTTGATATGGTTAGAATCCCAACATTCTTACGAATCGAATGATGTATAGTTTAACTAGATTCCGCTAATAGTTTGGCTTTTGGGGAGAGAAAACCCAATCTTGTGCTACAAACGTTTACCGCAACCTTAAGACAATCTATTGCAAGAAGAAATGGAGCACTTATCAACTTCTGTGTGTTTTTAACCAGTCCACGGACTGAATTTAAATGCGGTTAGGTTGTCTATCAAACTGTTAAATTCTACAGGGTGAACAGGAAGTTTCTGACCATCTCTATAAACTTTTAATAGCACTGTTGCAAAACAACTTTAATTTATAAAGTTTGCAAAACTAATTAGGTAAATTCATACCCTTTGGAAACATATTGAGGCTATGATTTTCATTTTTAATTGAAAGCAGATGTCATGGCTGACTCAAACGGAAATTAAATTTATATGCGGTTTTGTGTTGGTAACAGTGGCTGAGCAAGGGGGGGATGGGGGGGACAAGTCCCCCACTTTTCTCCTAGTTTAGTCTTCCAAATCATCTAAATCTGTTGAGAAAGTGTCTAAGGAGGGGTTGGGTAATTATCTTTATGGAGTTTGATAGACAAGTAAGGGCCTTTCCCGATGGTAAAAAGAGCGTTTCTAAAGTATAAGAGTGCGAGGTTCTGAAATTTTCCAGTGGCTATGTCCCCAGACCCCTATTTTTGTTCGTTATCTCCAGTTTTCTGGGGCCACTGGTTGGTAAGCTGCAATTTAATGACAACCGTATGGTTTATAATTTTCACCGTTTACGTTTGTCATCCATCCTTTCACTTCAGCAATAGGTCCCACAATTATTAATATCTAAGAATGATTTAGAGGTCATTGCACAAACTGTTCTAAACATAATGCTTATTCAACAATATTTCAGTCTTCAAAAATCTCAAGTGTCTAAACATTAAACTGAGTTAAACTGAGTTATGTGCATGTAAGATACCGCGTGTCAAAAAAGTACTTTTGTTTAAATAATCACAAAAACTCAATTATCAAACCTATCGTAAAATTTTCGTTTTCATCTGTTTTGTCAATGACCGAAAAATATTTGAAGATGACAAAATGTTTGTTTTCGATACATGAAAGTTAAAAAATTGCACGTTGATCAACCTTATTTTGGGTTATAATTTTTAAGCAAATCTTGCATAAGAGCCAACATCTTCAGATTTTTGTTATCTTCGAAGTCTCCAATGTTAGTGTGCGATTCTTTCTGTATTTATGACCAATTTAAGAGTTTCACACACACACAAAATTGATCTGGTGATCATCAGTGCTTTTTGCAGTATGATCCAAAACCAGGCTGCCCTAAAAACGGATAAATTTGCTAATTTTTTAACCAATTACGAGATCAGCTATTATTGGGGAAAAAATTTGGTCCTTGATCTACTTGCCAAGAAAATGAATTTGAAGATCGGCATCGGCCTTGTAATAATATTTTGGTGATTTTTCAACAGGAGTTCCTTTTTGGGACACTCGGTAATATCTTAAAACTGAACTAGTTTCAAAATTAGGTATTATCTGTACAGCAATTTTTTCATTTTCCTTTTTTTTCATTTTCATTTATTTATACATAAAATCCCTTCAGCTATTTAACACTACAAAAAAATATAGTTTTATTAATCAATATAATATAAACGAAAAGAAAAATACCGAAGCCTAATGTAATTGCTGTTCTTCCAGGGAGTCGTGTTTTAATAGGCTTTCAGCTCATGAAATGTATTTTTAGTTGTTTTTTTAATTGGCACAAGGTAGGAAGCTCCCTGATACTTATCATAGGGATTTCATCCCAGACCATAAGAGCTGAATAGGAAAATCCTTTTTTGGCATACTCCAGATTGTACCTTGGAATCTAAAGATCTCTGCAGAATCGCGTGTTATAACTGGAGTATTGGGATCGTTGTTGGAATTTATTCCAGAGATTTTCTGGGCTGAGTCTGCTCATGATCTTATAGGCCATAACTGCACGATCAAAATGACAAATTGTTCAACAAGAAGGAAATTATTTGACCATTTGTCTTTTATCCTGGACGTTTCGATCATGAAAATGGCTCTGTCTTGAAGACGTTGAAGGGATTCTTTTCTCGAATTTGAGAGGCTACCCCAAATAACATCTGCATTGACTTAAATAAGCATGAAATGAATCGATATTTTGCATTTCTGTTCTACTACTGGCTACCACTACGTTTGCCAAGCAAGGGCAGGAGACAGAAACTTTCTGATGATTTCTTAATATAACAAAACGTGAAGATAAAACTTTTGAAAGCAGTTACCTCAAGCACGAGTGCAATAAGAAGATTAGCACAAATCACAACAGAGACAAACCACCACACAACGAAATAGGCTTGAGACCATCTATAAAAGAATGAACAGTTTCATCGAAATTGAATTGTACCGGATGAATCAAAACATGTTTAGACGTTTTGGAGCCTATGGTTTTTCAACGAGTCATCAGATTTCTACAACCTGATTAATATACAAAACATGTTTAGACGTTTTGGAGCGTATGGTTTTTCAACGAGTCATCAGATTTCTACAACCTGATTATTATACAAAACATGTTTAGGCGTTTGGAGCCTATGGTTTTCCAACGAGTCATCAGATTTCTACAACCTGATTATTATACAAAACATGTTTAGACGTTTGGAGCCTATGGTTTTCCAACGAGTCATCAGATTTCTACAACCTGATTATTATACCTGGTGCGCCAAAAAAAACTATCCACGTTTGAAAAATCGTAGTACCTAGAGTACTAAATGGATTTGAATGAATTGACTTTTGGCTGATAGCTGAAAGTCTGAAGTATTTTTGTGATTTTTCTCGTGTTTTTATCAGCAGAGAAAACATAGATAAATCCAACTTTACGAAAATTCGTTTGTTGCGAAATGGCTGAAAACAGGCCTAAAACACTCGATCAAATCGTACGAAATCTCCCGCATAGAACAAGATGCAAGAGCATTTAATCTCTCTCCCGCGTTATAGGAAATGAATTCTTAAAGAAATACTAAAGATTTTAAATCCTATGGCAATACAAGTGCAGACGACATCCGATACCCGTGAAAAACTGTAATTTTGCATTGTTCGGTGTGAGAAATTTCTGTAAGATTTGATCAAGTGTTTTAGGCCCTTTTTCAGGCATTTTGCAAACACAGAATTTTCTTAAATTCGAATTTAGCTGTATTATCTGTACTCATAATAATGCGAGAAAAATCACAAAAATACTTCAGTCTTTCTGCTATTAACCAAACTTTGATTCATTCAAATCCATCCAGTACTATAGGTACTACGATTTTTCAAACGTGGATAGTTTTTTTGGCGCACCCGGTACAAAACATGTTTAGATGTTAGGAGCCTATGGTTTTCCAACGAGTCATCAGATTTCTACAACCTGATTATTATACAAAACATGTTTAGACGTTTGGAGCCTATGGTTTTCCAACGAGTCATCAGATTTCTACAACCTGATTAATATACGAAGCTAACATGTGCGCTAGGCGACATCAGACGGATCGTTCTCAAGCAACAAGCAATTTTATGAAAATCTTTTCTGTCCAAGATCCCAGACTTCACTGTCGAGATACACAAGGGGGAGAAGGGGGTGAGTATCGATTCGAATACTTTCTGACAAATTATTAATAAAATATGAAGGATAGTATCACAAATATGGTGGTCTCAACTAGTTTTATTCAAATAAGTCCATTTAAATTATCGTATTGTTAGGTCGTAGAAATTGTAAGTCTCAGACCATAGCTAAATAACTTCAGATTAATGCAATTTTAGCTATAAAAAAGTTACGCCGCTACACGATTTCAAATACGATACATCTCCAAACACTGAAACCTTCAGCCACGATACATCTCGAAACACCGAAACCTTCAGCCACGATACATCTCGAAACACTGAAACCTTCAGCCACGATACATCTCCAAACACCGAAACCTTCAGCCAAGTCTTGAAGAGTCTTGAAGAGTCGTACTTTCGATATTGTTCTCCTGTTTGGGGTAACTGTGGTATTACGGCTTTTCAGAAATTACAAAAGTTGCAAAATAGAGCAGCTAGGATAGTTACAAATAGCCCCTATGACGCTTCCTCGCAGCCTCTTATTAAACAGCTTGGCTGGCTAGATGTACAACAAATGATAGACTTCGAAACAACAAAAATTGTTCACAAGTCACTGCACAATGAAGTGCCTGTTATCTGCAGGGTCTGTTCACAAGAGTCTCTGATACATGCGTCAGGGAATTACGCAATTCCAAATTGGATTTGAACCTTCCGCTGTTGAAAACATCCCTTGGTCAAAAGAGCTTTTCTTTCAGGGGAGCCAAACTATGGAACAAACTAGGATCTGAAGCCAAAACTACAAGTAGCTTCTCTGCTTTTAAGAAAGCTGTTACGTGATCCACGATAATATTTCGACTTTACGTTTGTTTACTTTATATATGAAACATTGTAACTAGTTAGTTTAGGTTTTCTTTTGGTTTAGTTAACAGGGCAAGCTGTAAAGCAGTATTTATATATATTGATGTTTTTTACCCTGTATAAAGAATTAAAAATGAAATGAAATGAAAAATGAAACCTTCAGCCACGATACATCTCCAAACACCGAAACTTTCAGCCACGATACATCTCCAAACACCGAAACCTTCAGCCACGATACATCTCCAAACACCGAAACCTTCAGCCAGCATGGTCACACATTAATGCAGAAAACAGAAATAATCTTTTCACTGAAAATTTTGTTATTAATTCACAACATGGTTTAAATTGAAACAGAAAAATTTCGACAACTTAAACCAAACCAAACTTGACTTGACCAGCAAAATATGCTGGAAAACACCAAAAACAAGTAACAGTGATCTTGTAGAATAGACGATTGCACTAAAGATGGCGTGAAGGAATTTTTAACCAAGATCCTTTGCGGTATTGAAGAAATCAACGAATCCAATCAATGGAAATTCAATGCGACGCAAAGCATCTTGGTAAAAAATCCTTGTCCGCCATCTTTAGCGCAATCGTCTATTATGATATTAGTACCTGATCAAAATGAAAGAAAGTAACGTCACTCAAATCAAAGCGTCAGTTACTTAGGGTACACAAAATCAACGCTGAGCAAAATCTACGCGACTTAAATTAACGCAAATTCGCGAAATTCACGTTGATTTCATGGAGCATTAGGTTCCTACAATAAGGAAGTTACATTTAATCTTGAATCAGTCGTTGTGAAAGTACCCGAGAGAAGGTTCTTCAAGAACTCCAGCAACCTTTCAAAGATTAACAACAGAAGAAAAAGCAACTCTTGGTGAATGTTGATGCGAAGACCTTACCTACTTTTCGTGGTTTCTCTATAAGCTCTGAGAAATACATGCCAATTATTAACAACCATGACATCCCATAATACAACTAAAGCAGCCTGAAAGGAAGAAATGTTGTTTCACGTGAGGAATTGCTTTTATTCTAAATCTACTGGGCGGCCCAAAAAGATCTGGCTGATTTGATGAAACTCAAAATCTAACTATTTTACTGTACAAAGACGACAACAGAAAAGATGGTATCGAGGGACATTTTCCAAGAATATATCATGTTTTAACTTTGATAGTAACACTATCCATTTGCGGAAAAGTTTTGCATGAAAATCGCGTTCTTAAATGGAATTACTTATGATTATCTTTAGATTAAAGCAGAATCGAAACAATTGCGAGGAAGCCCAAAATGAATGAAAACAGTTTTTCGGCTGTTGTGTCACAGACACGAGCACGAGCAATAGGACACCAAATGTGTATCGTGTTCAATTTTTATCAGTAATGCGTTTGGAATTTATTGAATTAGTAGTGAGCCACTCTATCGCTGATCCACAGTTTAATTTCTTTATTAGTAGTGAGCCATCTCAAGTGCTGATGCACCTTAACCAAACATTTCCTTTAACTCATACAGTACTTACTCCGAAGTCGTCGAAATTGTTGGCATAGTATTCCAATTGTTGATATGATCCACAGAAATCTTTTAGTTGATTGTATGACCCACAATGATTCCTTAAATAAATAAGAGATAAAATAACTAACTGAGTGATTTTTAAACCTGTTCAAAAGTACGGGGAGAGGATGACTGCTTGCTCTCAACTCTCAGGTAAGAGCTTATTTAATAACTTGACACGTTGGTACAACAAGCACAACTTTATTTAAAAATATTATCGCAAATTACCTGTACGAAGTGTTGTTTACTGACGATTCAGGCTGGGGACTATGATTTTGGAATATCATCATTCCAAATAAAGCAAATACGTAATAGATGACCTGAAAAAGAGAATATTTATCGACTTTATAAAGAGAACAGACCATTAAGTGGGCTCTGAGCCACTCTCCTTTCTTCCCTGTGAAAGGACTGAAATGTTAACCAATCAAATCATGTCAGGGATAGACGGCACGTGACAGCCTACTGTGCCATATTTTAAGAACATCTCATAAATGGTGGTCCATTCTCTTTAAGGTTAAGGTAAACGTTTGCAGGCCGAAAAAGCCAATTTTTGGATTTCTCAAAATCACAGAAGCCCAAAATTTAAGAAACACAAAGATATAATCTTTGGAAGTAACAGAAATGTAGAAAAAGCAGAACTCTTGATCAAAGGAAGGATACTACAACTTCTCACCCAAAGTTTTTCGGTGTGGTTTAAATTCTAATCCTAGCTTTTTGACATATTAAGCCGCTCGTGTGCTAGAAAACAAAGATGAAACCACAATATATGTCTCGATTCCTTTGTCTAAATCCATCAATTGCCTTTTAAGCCCTAATTGCTTGACCCGGATTACATTGTGGCTTATTTGACCTTCATGTTTACATTTGAAGTGGCATCAGTAAAATTTCCTTTTTCAGGACTTTCAAATCCATTAGGTACAGGTACGAAAAAGCTATTTTGTACCCAAGGAACCAATCGAATGGCTCCACATTTTGTACACTACCGGAGCAGGCTTCAGGCAAGCAAACGTTGTCTCAGAATCTTGGTATGTCCTCTGGTCCGCCTTTTATAGCCCAATACAACTGTTGGAGGGCAGAGAGGTTATTTGCAAATTTATGACAGCGTATATTTTCAAGGGAAGAAGGAATTTAAAGAATCTGAGACAAGCTTTGGTAGCTTAGGATGTGCGCTTCCTGATGATATAAGTCAGATTCTGTTACGTTAAACGCAAGGGTACAAAATAGCTTTTGAAGGAGGTATGCTCTCTTAAGCAATAAAGTTGCCTGGAAAGTATCATTTTACAATCTTTGCCAATTGTTTTGATATAGTTAGAATCCCAACATTCTTACGCATCGAATGATGTATAGTTTAACTAGATTCCGCTAATAGTTTGGCTTTTGGGGAGAGAAAACCCAATCTTGTGCTACAAACGTTTACCGTAACCTTAACATGAGCGAGAAACGGGCTATAAAGTACTACAGGCTTTACATCTTTAAAATCTTTAAAATCAATAGTAACCTATTCTCACTGCCTTTGCCGCCCCGCTATTCAAATTAGGTTAAGATATGGAGAGTGCGAGGGAATCGCGGATTTGAATAGCGGTTTGGCGTTCTTCGATTGCCAATCATCGCTGAGGGAGGAGGGTGAGTCGAAAAACCTGGATAAACGTCTTGTTGCTTGAACGGGGCCTAACTGACAGCGTACAGGCTTAAATATGCCTCCTGGTCCCCCGGGACCTGTGGGGGCATGCAAAGAGGCATCCTAGGCCATGTAGGACCCCAGAGAATATCTAGATCGAGGCCGAATTTGAAAACGAGGGCTTTTCAGCCAGTGAGAATAGTAACCTATTCTCACTGCCTTTGCCGCCCCGCTATTCAAATTAGGTTAAGATATGGAGAGTGCGAGGGAATCGCGGATTTGAATAGCGGTTTGGCGTTCTTCGATTGCCAATCATCGCTGAGGGAGGAGGGTGAGTCGAAAAACCTGGATAAACGTCTTGTTGCTTGAACGGGGCCTAACTGACAGCGTACAGGCTTAAATATGCCTCCTGGTCCCCCGGGACCTGTGGGGGCATGCAAAGAGGCATCCTAGGCCATGTAGGACCCCAGAGAATATCTAGATCGAGGCCGAATTTGAAAACGAGGGCTTTTCAGCCAGTGAGAATAGTAACCTATTCTCACTGCCTTTGCCGCCCCGCTATTCAAATTAGGTTAAGATATGGAGAGTGCTTCGTACATCGCTGGATTTAAGAGTAGACACTTTCACAAAGATTATCAGAACTCCAAAGGAAAATGCACTCACATTTGCTTCCCCAACATTTCATTACCAAAAAGAATACATCCTTCCATAACTCAAAAAGAAGCGAAAATAACTAGAAAACCCAGGTAAGTCTGGCAAGGGTGCAGGACAACCCCTCAATGTCACACCATTCTATATCACCAGTCTGCCTCAATCCAATTCCTTTGTTGAGATTTGAGATATGGCTTCATAGAATGACAAGGGTTTGCAAGGCTAAGGAATTGAAAAAGCAGGTATCAAGAATAAGACACTTGAGGGGCAGTCCCGCAACCCAGCCAGCCAGAACGATACCGAAGTCCCGTGCATAGCCCTTAGATAGGCCCCAGATGGCTAGGAAGAGGATGCCTCAAGCAAAAAATTCCAAACACTCCACTCTTTTGAGTAATTTTTTGTTTTGTTTTGTTTTTGTTTTAAATAGTTTTTTAAGGTTTTTGTATAACAAACCAGCACTAGCACGGCCAAAAAATGTTTGAAAAGCGGTATGACATCCCTGAAAGATAAATCTGAAGAATCATGGCAAAACTACATATAGGTGATCCTTTATGCTTGAGTGATATTACTATAAATTTATGTTTGAGCCAAATACAACTCTTTTCCTTCCTAAACATTTTGCTCCAACAAGAAACAAAAACATTCCAGTGATAGAAACTGCCACTTAATTCATGCATCCTAAGACATAAACACAAATTAAGAAAGCTTTTGTGCTAAATCGTCCAACATCTCATGTGAAAATTAAGAAACGTTAGAACCATGGGCTGATCCAAGCTTGATGCACAGAGTTTCATGAACACACCTTTTAACACTGTGATTGCCTTTAACAGGTGATGCAAAGAAAATAATGAGGAGAAACATGGCAAAACCACGCCAAGAACAACCTAAAAAATTCAGTCATGCAACAGGAATGAATGATAGCAATTTTGCAAATAAACTGCATGTTGACATACCAAGAACTTCAGTTGAGATAAAACACACAACATCTGGGGCGAACAATGCTTTAACATTAATCAAAGCCCTTCAGTTGGGCAAATAGAACCAAATTAAACATCAAATAGGCGAGAATTTAGTTATCTACATCATTTTGGCCAGCATTACTAAATTACACACAAACTGGGTCACGATTTGTTAAAGATTTATTTTTCATAAATCAGTTGGGCCACTATTATTAAACTGCACACAAACTGGGCAAACAATTTGCTATGATTTTCTCAGGTACTTCAATAGGGCCACCATTAAATTATGCACCAACTGTGCAAACAGTTTAATAATATTTTGTGAGCGACGTGTGGCAATAGTTTCAGCAAAGAAATATAACAATTCTGTGTTAAATAAACTAAAATGCCAAGATTGAAATGCACTAAACATATCAGGCATAAGCCTTCGTCAGCATTTCAGTTGGGCCACGATTACTAAATTACACACCAACTGGGCAAAAATTTTGTCACAATTTACTTCACGCACTTCAGTTGGGTCACCATTATTAAATTACACACCAATGGGGCAAGCCATTTGTTACAATTTACCTACACATTTCAGTTGGGCCACCAATATTAAATTACACACCAACTGGGCAAACAATTTGTCACACTTTAATTTACGCAGTTCAGTTGGGTCACCATTACTAAATTACACACCAACTGGGCAAAAATTTTGTTACATTTACTTTACGCACTTCAGTTGGGTCACCATTACTAAATTACACACCAACTGGGCAAACCTTTTGTTACAATTTACTTTACGCACTTCAGTTGGGCCACAATTACTAAATTACGCACCAACTCGGCAAACAATTTGTCACAATTTACTTTACACACTTCAGTTGGGTCACCATTACTAAATTACACACCAACTGGGCAAAAATTTTGTCACAATTTACTTTACGCATTTCAGTTGGGTCACCATTACTAAATTACACACCAACTGGGCAAA
>REGM01000325.1:226765-287690 GCA_004194415.1 Aurelia aurita
CCTATAAGTAAAGCGAGGGCTTATCAACAAAAGCCACGTTGAGCTCGTTCCTCCATGCCTGTGCCATATAGATGTGTATGTCAGCGATGATTGTTATCGTACTTGAAACTCGAAAATTCGCCGATGAACGTCTTGTTGCTTGAAAGGGGCCTAACTGACAGCGTACTGGCTTAAATATGCCTCCTGGTCCCCCGGGACCTGTGGGGGCATGCAAAGAGGCATCCTAGGCCATGTAGGACCCCAGAGAATATCTAGATCGAGGCCGAATTTGAAAACGAGGGCTTTTCAGCCAGTGAGAATAGTGTTAATAGTTGTTATACGTTCTTTCAAATAACTGCTTGAAAGGAACGTCAGGTAATTTACTGTTGGCAAGAATTTTTGATATCGTTATAATTTTCAAAACTCCAGCATCTTATCGTTCACGTTATCTTGATGAAAGGGAATAATTAAAACTATGAGAGTGTTCAATTCAATCATAGTTCACGAAGATCTTCAATTAAATATGGTGATAAGCACAAGTAGTCTTTTTTGGTTTAAGATTTAGAAACTTAAAGGCACACAGTCGCGGATGTCACTGGCTAGTTGTTAGGATGAAATCACCTAGAAAGAACCCGTCTTTGAGTACTTACCAAACCGTTACTAGTGGGTCATGCTTTCTTTCAAGAATAAAGGGAGTCAGATTGTTATCATCTTCATGAATTTCGATGTACTGCGAAATTACTGCAGCTTGTCTAATTCTATTCTTTTTGTTGTCTTAATTACCCAATCAGCACCCCGACAGTTTGCCTTCAAATCATGGGCAAAAATAGCTAGGCCCATAGGACAATTTAAGTGTTCTTGCAATATTTCCTAACACTTTCAGAGAGGAAACGCATTTTTAAGGTTTCACGACCCCCATCCCCAATAATTCAAAGCTGCCAAGATCGAATAGCTGTATAGTCAAGCAAAATTAAAATTGGGGGGGGCGGGGCACGGGGGGCATGGGTGGCACGGTATCAAAAGTTTGCAGGAAGCTAGAACTTACGACAATAACACCTCCAAATGGACGCATATTTTTCACCAAGTCAGATAGTGTGCCAGCCACGAGAGAAAGAGGCTAGAAAAACAAAAGAAGCTGCAATTCAATTAACAATAAAGGGAACCGACATACACGGGTAAATTGGTCTCAAGCCCAATCTATTTTGAGAATATATATATAATCGATTTATTTAAAGTTGGCAACTTACATAGCTACTAAATAACAAAGCTAACTTAAGCCAACAAACTAAATACAATGTTAAATAAATATATATATACAAGTAAAAATAAGTCAATACAATTACGAAGTTTATATCAAATTACAAAGTTCATATAGAAATAGTGTAACACTATAAAAAGCCGAGCCGAGGAATGTACTGCCTGCAAAGTCTGCAGTCGCAAACTTCATTGTTCCAATATTTGATTTATTCTTAAATTGTTGCACAGAAATAGAATCCTTAATTTCCTGTGGAAGGGAGTGCCAAATACGCCGCCCTCTGTATCGGATTGTTTCAGTACCATGATTAACTGTATGTACCATGGGAAGCAAGAATGGATTGGTATTTCTCAAATTATATGTGACACTTCTTTGCAGGAAAATTTCGTCCATAAAACTGGGGTTTAAATTGTTAGTAGTTTTGAACATTTCAGTCATTAGCAATTGCACATTTTTCTGATGTACTGTTACAGATCTATCTTTTTCTAATAAGGTTACGAAGCTGGAAGTATAGTCTTTATACGCAATTCGTAAGGCTCTCTCGTGGAGCCTATTGATTTTGTTATTCATCTTTCTGCTATGGAACATCCATACCAAAGGACAGTATTGGAACTGGCTAGTTACGAATGCTCTCATCAAAAGTCTTAATTTATCAGTTCCTAGATATGCGGACATGCGTGACAAGGCAAATAGTTTGCTACCAGCCTTTTTACAAATATTGTTTACATGCTTTTCAAAACTGAGGTTTACATCGATCAAAACCCCTAAAAGTTTCTCCTCTTGTGAATTATTGACGGTACTGTTGCCAATATTTATGCTGACATCTTGATTTGTTCTTTCACCAAAAATCATAAAGTGGNTTGCTACCAGCCTTTTACAAATATTGTTTACATGCTTTTCAAAACTGAGGTTTGCATCGATCAAAACCCCTAAAAGTTTCTCCTCTTGTGAATTATTGACGGTACTGTTGCCAATATTTATGCTGACATCTTGATTTGTTCTTTCACCAAGAATAAATTGCAATTATTATTGAAATTGACACGTGCACGAGGTGAGGAAACAACGCGTGCGTGGGGTTTCTATTTGTCTATTTATAGACAGACGTATTTACCGGTGCCTATTGTTGTTAACGTCTAAAATTTTAACCATTATAATAAAGCATACACAAAATCTTTTTATGTAGGCAGACTACCGTCCGCAAATTTCTGACGACACTCCAATCCAGCAGCAAACTGTAATTTCAAATGAGCAAATTGCAAAATAGCTTACCAGACCAGGTAGCACGCTTCAAAGCTCAAAGACAATAAACATATAAAATTTAGCACAGACAGAGAATAAATAACGTACCTTGATGCTGGGTATTATCCGGAACAGCCGCACAATGATCAGCATGTTCGAGATCCTTAGCAAATTCCAGGCAGAGAAGAATCCGTATTTTTCACTAAGCTCCCTTATATTGTCACTGAAATCGCAGAGAAAAACATCTTACGAAATATAGGCAAAAATCATAAAAATTTAAAATAGTCCATCATATAAATTCTACAACAAGCATACCAAACTTCACTAATGTCACGAACTGTTCGATTAGACAAGCACGGTATCAGGATGGTAGGGTATGAAAATGCAACATATGCAACCAAGTTAAAGGGATACTCGGGGTTATAAAGATTAGATAATTATACCTTAGACTTTCGACGTATTCTTCAAAAGGAAGTAGCCCAAAGAATACGGCAGGTGAAGATCGGACGATGTTTTAGTGGATGCAGCTTTTCTCGGTCAGCATAAATGTGTTTGCAATTTGCAGTGGATATTTGACAATTTATACCCCATTCACACTTGAAAAGTAAACCAGCTTAAACTAAACCAGGTTATCAAATGTTGCGTTCTAATTGGTCAATCCAACTAATCGAATACATTCGATTGGTAGAAATTGAACCTCGTTTAGATAAAACTGGTTTAACTGTGTCAGTGTGAATGAGGTATTAGCCTCCCATCTTTAACACCCTTCTGCTCAATGATCAATTTTTTGATTTTCCGATCCCTTTTATTTTAACACTTCAAAAATTGGTCGACAGTAAGCAAACTAGCAGAACGAGTTTGTTTTGAAAAGGACTTTTTCTACATATGATGTCACAGACGCACCCCCTCCTAAATTGGTTCAAATTTAGCTCACGTTTAAAGATGCAAAGAATACCACAATGAAAAACATCGATAGCATAACACACCTGGATCCAATTAGCTGTTTACCGTACAACGTCAGGTAAACAATTTCCACCATCTAAAATCAATTTGGAACGATTAAAAAGTAGTAAAGAAGCCTTTTGGAATTTTTGTCATCCAATACATCCAAGCAAGAATCGCTGAAATTGCTCCATAAAATCGTCATAAAGTTTCACAAAATCTTTTACTCAGCCAGTGGTCAATGCCCCTTATATGTGTTTTATCGTTTAAACTAATGATGTACCCGGCAAATACATTTACTGGCCTCACGTTGCATACAAGCACTTTATTTAGGCTCCTTTAACACCCACATTTCTTAGTACCCAGCCCATTAAAGTTTTGTACCGTTCAGACTAGTGATAAGCAGGGCAAATGCAGTAAAACGAGCATGCAGGAGCGACTATTTTTGAGCAACTTTATTTAAAAAATTTCAGATTTAACAGTTTGATGACGTTCCAGATGGAAACACATTGAAATATAAAGACCCTGTAATTTTGAAAGTAATCAAGATATAAAAATCTTAACATTGTAATCATAGCAATTCAAGCCATTCAATACAAAGAAATATGTAATAACAATTTATACATAATATTTTTAAAGATTTGAGATCCATGCTCCACACTTCTAAATAGTTAGTATACAAACAGTAAGAACTTACCACAAGGAGAAACGTAATGAAGAATTCAAATAGTATGTGCTGAAAAAAAGATGTTGCAATGAATTGAAATCAAAATTATTCTGAGACGTAGAGAAAAGCGTTTTTTTCAGGCAATTATCACAGTATCACGATGTCTGATAAAAGTTGTGAAATGCGACCGTAAAGATGCGGATAAAAACAATATATCACCTGATTGAGAAGTTATGCTATAAACACCATCCAACCAGTTTACAAAATTCCAACTCTGTTGCCTGACTGACACCTAGCTTAATTTTGAGAATATATTTATAATTTACAGTCTCAAATGAAGAATTTCTCTAAATTGACTTACATGGGCTTTGGCATAAAATAAAACCGACTGGTCCAATTTTATGAAGTGTCATTACCGCCAAAATTACAATGTGCTATTTAGAAGTCCAATTTGAAATCAAAATGTCTACATGAAGATGCATTCATGCAACCAAAACGCAGATATTGAATTTAATTTGACAAACCAAAATCAATTTGTACATTTTAAAATACATTCATTGAAAATAAATGAAGTTCTAAGATTCAAGTGATAAACGAAATCCCGAATTGAAAAGCATTACGAAACCTAAAACCGAAAAAGAATTTTGAAATCCCGAATTGAAATGCATTACGAAATCCAAAACCGAAAATGCATTACGAAATCCTAAACCGAGAAGCTAAACGAAACTCCAATCGGAAATACAACACGACAGGTGAAGTTCCTGAAGTCAATGAACCGCCAAGTGAACTGCCAAAATGACAAATTGCATTTCGATAGTAAAACTCACTTCACAATTGTGAAGTCGAATCAAAATTCAATTCTGAAATCAATATGACAAAATGTGAAATGCCATAACGTGAACCGCTAAGTGGAATGCCATAATACCAAATCCAAGTTGCAATTGGACACCAAGCAAGTTATTGTTTTTTCAAAAGCACTTGAAGAAGAAACAAATTAGAGCTCAATTCGGGAACAAATTAGAGCTCAATTCTCTAAGCAGCCGGGGGTCTCTCCGATTCTCCGATTACAGTGCTCCGGTGTGGAGAACAAGGCTTTCCTTCTTGAAAACCCTACAGAAATGTTGAAAATTTTCATCATCATCATCATCATTAATTTATTTATACAGTAGGCGAGAATTAATTATAGCTAAATTTACAGCTAATTTAAGCCTTCAACTACTCCCCTGGAAATGCCTACCCGTAGCAACGTCGCCTAGAAGAGCGCTTACTCATGCAAAAGCTTGGCGGACTCGGGAAAATGAGGGCTACGCCCTTTTAGTTATATTTTGTTTCATAAACGTGGCTGCGATCAATGCAAAATAAGTAGAATATTTTGTAAACTTTGCATAGAAAATTGATACCCATCATTGCAAATCAATCCAAGGAACGAATAGAGATTTTTAGAAGTAAAATAAAATAACTAATATTCAACAAAAAACAGTCCAGCATATCAAGTACGAATTACAAAATTACCTTTCTTAGCTTTACTACGAAATGATTCAGTGCTGGTAGCTCAATATTCGAGATCAAAGGACCCTTGGGGGGACTCACGTTAAATTTATTATTGAGAAGGTCGTAGGAGATATATCATTTTTAGAAAATCCCATTACATAACAATGTTTTTCAGCTTCAAAAACTTCAATTGCTTCTAAAAACAAGAACAACTTTTATAAAAAATGAAACCTTCAAGAAAAAGTTCATAAGCTGACTTGACAAGCCTTGAAAATGTTCTTTGAGGACGTTATTTAAACCTTCAAAAGCTGTAAAAAATGTCAATGAAAAAGTATGGGGAAGCTAGTTTCTAGCTAATATCAAAGTACATATCTGAAAAGGCAGCATTCAAACTCTGTTCCATTGTTCCTGAGCTGCGACGGAAAATCTATAGGGTTACTTCTTAGGCGTACAAGATGTCCTATTGCCCTCAACTCTGTATGTTCTTGCAATCAGATTCCGAGAAAGCCCTTCAATGTTAACATTGACGTCATTACTGTTTTCAGCAACAATGAGTCAATCCTTACTTGAATGCAAGGCTAGCCTGATAACCAGACCCGATTTCAAAGGAAATAGTTTCCTTTGAAATCGGGTCTGGTTACTAATATTGTGCACCCAAGAAACTGAACAGCCCATTGTGGTATTAAAAGAAAGAATTTGTTTTGATCATTTGCATATTTACGTAATTACTTTTGAATTTGAATTGAAGTCAGTCAGCCATGACACAGACATAAAATCCTATTTGTTTAGCCTGTCCTTTCTCCCAATCAAGCAGAGCTTTCGAACAATTATTGCACCGGAGACAAGTAATATCGCAAGGCATGATCACAAGCTTTGTTTGTTGAAAAACAATCGACCAGACAATCGCTGTCTGTTTAAAAACAATACCCAATTATCACAGGATACAGGAGACACGAAATTTCCCACCCACCCCATAGACTCTACTTGTACTTTGTACACGTGAGTCAAAAATGACTATTTTCATTATTTATCAGAATAAAATTGTCCAGTCGGTCAATGGCATCTTTTGCAAGATGCTGTTTTCACAGGAATTGTTGCTGTAATTTGAATTATTTACGGAGGTTGGGGTACAGGCTCTTCAAATCACTTTCCCGAGATTTTTTTAAGAGTAGTGGCAAATAGGGATTCCTCTAGCCAGCGGTGTGTCCAGGCGAAGATAACTGGGGGTATTGAAATGAGGAGTTTGGGGGCAAAGCCACCAGGAAAATTTTTGAGGATACGCCTTCTAGTTTGTCTCAGAACGCCTCTCCCAATATCATTCCAGCATTCTTGGAAATCGAAGACCTTCTAACCGTACCAAGCCTTTACCCAACCATCGTCTCCTTGCTCTTCAAGATCTCAAGGACCATCTCTTGACAGATCTGCCTACCCCCCCACCGCTACCCCCTCCCTACGTAACAGTTTTATTGCGTTTTCGAGTGAATCTAAAGGATAGTCTTTTTTTTTAATGGGGGGGGGGGGTCCGGACCTCCATTCCCCCACTTGTGTACGCCACTGGAAGCTTGAGCAAATCGCTCGCAATCAAAATCATTACTAGCTGCCATTTCACTTCGGGTGTTTATAAAACGAAGACCGAAGACCAAAGATAGAAAACGAAGACGAAGGCAGAGTCTTCCACCTTCGGTCTTCGTTTTGCAGAAGGACCCCCCTCAATCTGCAAAACGAAGACTGTCTCCAAAATGCAATGAAAGTGGATAAAATCAATTGAGATGTCGAAGAATCGTCCTGTAGCAGTAAGTACTCAAATAGATAGCTTTGCTTTTCAATATAATATTGAACAGAACTAACGATTTTTCTACGAAATGTGAAAAGAAGCTATCTTTTCTTTCTCGATCAAATTTTGAACAAATAAATTAAGCAACGATCTTATACCGGTATCAAGAGTGAGTCAAAAAGATGTCCAGCTGTTTGAAAAATTAGCAACATTCCATTTGCAAGCATTTGTTTAACCCTAATTTAACCCGGCTTTTTTTAACTAACATAGCCGGAGGGGGGTGCTTTCCACCCCCTCCATTAATCGCCTTAGACTAATGGGAAATCATTCAAACCTGGCAAGGGCGTAGTACTAAAGTACTAACCATTCTTTACTAATTGACATCTTTGGGTGTGGCCACCTCATGACGTCATAATGTTGAAAAATGTCAAAATATGGCTTTCTCCAGCTAATTCGTTCTAAAAACGGAAAAAATATCATATAATTCGCTATTTTTCATCTTATTTGCCGTATTATTCATTCTTAATTCAAAAATAATACCTAAAGGTGTTTTTAGACAGTTATTTGTGAAGAAAATGGCAAATATTGATAATGTCACAGCCACGAAGTGGGTTTTACCACCAAAAATTGATAATAACTTGCTCAAAATACTTTAAATGTATTGCAAAACGCAATTCTATGCATTTTCTACAACTTCCGCTGGAAAAAGCTTCAGATTTTGCAAATTGAACCCAAAATGGTGGCACATGTGACGTCATCATTTAAAAATGCTGATGTAAGCAAATTTCATTGTTCTTGATAACAAATGAAAACTCTTTGTTTGCTGATTTTTTAAGTTATAATAATCAACATTTGAAACTAATTCTGGTTGTAAAAATATCAAAAACATTGATTTTGTCAATACCATCTTCCAAATATGGTAGTGTCATCTGTCACGTGACTCCCATTGTTGAAAAATTTTATTGTCAAAATGAAGAGATAAGTAGTAATTGTCAGAAAGTTACAGACTCATAGCTCATGTCGTTAATAAATGCTCTGCACAAAACCGACAGGGTGGAAACAGTCTTCGTTTTGAAGATTGAGGGGGGTCATTCTGCAAAATGAAGACATGATCTAAATGACAATCGTGCGGTCCGTGCGGTGTAATATCTGTCTCCTTAAGTCTATTTGAAGAAACACAACGACTGTTTAACATCTCGATTGACTTTATCCACTTTCATTGCATTTTGGAGACAGTCTTCGTTTTGCAGATTGAGGGGGTCTTTCTGCAAAACGAAGACCGAAGGTGGAAGACTCTGTCTTCGTCTTCGTTTTCTATCTTCGGTCTTCAGTATTCGTTTTATAAACACCCATTTCAATTCGCAGAGAAACATTCAGCGATTGCTATTCTACGTCGACGTTGGTACACGTGGACATTTCCTGAATTCTTCATAGCAGGGGGATGGGGTTGAAATTTTCAACATTTCTATAGAGTGAAAGCCTTATTCTCAATCGGAGCACTGTAATCGGAGAGACCCCCGGCTGCTTAGAGAATTGAGCTCTAATTTGTTCCCATTTTGGGCCCGCCTCCTTCTTCAAGTGCTTTTGAAAAAAACAATAACTTGCTTGGTGTCCATTTGCAACTTGGATTTGGTATTATGGCATTTCACTTAGCGGTTCATTGACTTCAGGAACTTCGCCTTTCGTGTTGTATTTCCGATTGGAGTTTCTTTTAGCTTCTCGGTTTAGGATTTCGTAATGCATTTTCGGTTCGGGATTTCGAAATGCATTTTCGGTTTTAGGTTTCGTAATGCATTTCAATTCGGGATTTCGTTTATCACTTGAATCTTAGAACTTCATTTATTTTCAATGAATGTATTTTAAAATGTACAAATTGATTTTGGTTTGTCGAATTGAATTCAATATCTGCGTTTTGGTTGCATGAATGCATCTTCATTTAGACATTTTGATTTCAAATTGAACTTCTAAATATCACATTGTAATTTTGGCGGTAATGACACTTCATAGAATATAAGAGCAGTTTTTTTAGTATATCATCTGGTCGAAAGACCTACACGGCATCCATTACCGAAACCGACCTGACGACCCCTACTCACAACTCATGCCAAGGACTTTAAGCTCACGTTTTAGGATGAGTGGTGGTACGTCCCCAGGCGGCCAGCCAAGGGCTCGAAGTTGCAACCTTCCTCACAGAAGGCGAGAGTGCCAACCACTAGGGCAACCTACAACCTTNGATTGGAGTTTCTTTTAGCTTCTCGGTTTAGGATTTCGTAATGCATTTTCGGTTCGGGATTTCGAAATGCATTTTCGGTTTTAGGTTTCGTAATGCATTTCAATTCGGGATTTCGTTTATCACTTGAATCTTAGAACTTCATTTATTTTCAATGAATGTATTTTAAAATGTACAAATTGATTTTGGTTTGTCGAATTGAATTCAATATCTGCGTTTTGGTTGCATGAATGCATCTTCATGTAGACATTTTGATTTCAAATTGAACTTCTAAATATCACATTGTAATTTTCGCGGTAATGACACTTCATAAAATTGGACCAGTCACTTTTATTTTATGCCAAAGCCCATGTAACTCATTGTCATTGTAAGTTGTATTTCCGATTGGAATTTCGTTTAGCTTCTCGGTTTAGGATTTCGTAATGCATTTTCGGTTTAGGATTTCGTAATGCATTTCAGTTCGGGAGTTCGAAATGCATTTTCGGTTTTGGATTTCGTAATGTATTTCAATTAGCGATTTCGAAATGCATTTTTGGTTTTGGATTTCGTAATGCATTTCAATTCAGGATTTCGCTTATCACTTGAATCTTAGAACTTTTTATTTTCAATGAATGCATTTTAAAATGTACAAATTGATTTTGGTTTGTCGAATTAAATTCAATATCTGCGTTTTGATTGCATGAATGCATCTTAATGTAGACATTTTGGTTTCAAACTGAACTTCTAAATATCACATTGCAATTTTGGCGGTAATGACACTTCATACAATTTGATCCACTCTTCAACTTTTAGAAAAGTAACATGATGTTTATTTGTGATCTTGTTTTGTATTCAAATGAAATGGCAACTGTATAAATGCAATGAAGCTCTCCAATCAATTCTAGGCACCAAAGTATCTTTTTTTGTAAAATCTGTATAATAGCGCATATTCAGGAATACGATTTTTGGCTAATACCCGCTTTCAGAGAGAAATAACGCACCTAAAGTTACATAAAAATCTCAAAACTTAACATGAAGTCTCAGTGAGAGGGAGGATTACAAAATCTAAAAAATAGGTTGCATGCTTTTGTTGTACGATCTTCAAACAGTGGATACTTTTTTGATAAACGCAAATTTTCTTGGGGAAGCGTCCGTAAAAACGACTTTGGCGTGAATTCAGGTTTATGCAATGAGCATCAGAAAAAGGCTCACCTATTTCACGCCGAAATTTCAAATAGTGCATTTACAACGCGTCATGCACTAAATTGAGAGCTTGTGTAGTAAGTAGACATGATGATGCCCTGCTTCTAGGAACTGAAGATTAGTAGGACTGCAAGCAAACCATAATAGATGAAGGTCTACAAATGCAAAACGGCGTCATTTTGAAAATTATCAAGATATCAACAAGTGTCATCGTAGAATTATAGCAAAGCATCTGAACTGCCTTCAAGCAATTCAATCGAAAGAAAGATGTAACAGCCCCGTAAACCCCTTTCTTCACAGATTTAGAGCCTATGTCGAGTTTGTTGGGGGGGGGAGGGGGGCAAGCAAGAAAACAGTTGATTTCACATCCAAAATAGTAAATTTTAATCACACGATTGCTCATTTGGCAAGGCAAGAGCTTAATAAAAAAGCTGCCACCAGCACATAATCAAAATACAAGTTAAGTATATGCTGAGGAGTGCTTACTTTGTGAGCGAAATATCGTTTTCTTCCAATGAAGCAAATCAAAAGAATCTAGAAAAAATAACTGTTAGCGTAATATAAAATGCATAGATTATAAAAGAAAACTGAAAAGAAGGAACCCGGAATGGACGTAATAGATACGATCTCAAATAAACATTTCACAAGGTAGTATGAATCTCGCACACGAGAGGAATGAGGCGTACTCCTAAATAATCTTAGCGTATGCAGTTCCCCTTTAGCTCGAGAAGCTTCCATTTCGTTGTATAATGATCACGAGCAAACAAATCTAAAATCCTTTGTAAACAAACTATCAATGCCAAGATAATGAGAAACTAAACGCATCGGGCATAACCTTTCATCAGCAGTCATTTGGCTACACGATACAAGGACGGACAAGAGAACACGTTTACAATTACCTCTCTCATACATACCTGTTCTGCCGCGTAATAAATGATGAAACACAAGTTGAACTTCTACAAAAAGGGACAAAACATCAACAAAAAGAAATATGATCTCTTGACAGAAGGGCGAGGTACTTCATTGTTGATCTATCGACTGTGCGATACACATTAGGAAAGGTATATTTTGCACTAAAATTATCGATAAAGTTAAGGTAAGAGTAGAAAATCCCTTGTCGAGCATTTTTTACAAAACACAGCGAAACTAGAATATTTGCTTTGGGACGAAGAACTCTAATTATACCGGATGAGTCAGACAAATGTTTAGACTCTTGAATCCTGTAGCTTTCAAACTACTTATTAGATTCCTATAAACTGATAATACCTGTATGGCTAAGATAACTAAGATACACAAATTAGTATGTCAAAATCGCTTGTATAAGCAATTTTATAAAAATGCCTCATCTTAAATCGTTCGAAAAAGGCTTCCTTGATCAAATTTGTTAGCAATCCAAATTCATGACAATAGAAAAATAGCCGAATGGCAGTGCCAAGTGGATACGATTATGCAGCAGCCTCTTTATATACCTAGTAAACGTTTGACGACAATAGCTATGGGGAAAAATTGTTAGCAAATTTGATCAAGGACCTTAGGCCTGTTTTCAAGGATATAGAGATAACACATCTTACAGACTTGCTCATAATTTGAGAACGATGCGACCCATTTTGGCAAACTATGCTTCACCATTTTTACAACTGCTAGACATTTTGGGAGATGCATTGAAATTCTCCTCCGCATCTGCCACAAAGAAGGATGGCACCGTATTTTCAGTGCAAATGACAAGCCATGGTGACTTGGTGAATATAAGCATAAGTATAAGGTCCTTAACATACCACGAGAGATGATCCTGTTTCAGGATTGCTTTTGTTTTCCACCAGCTCAACCTAACAATGCAATTGAATTGAATTGTAGTAATTGAACATTGAAGCTTTGGAGTTGTTTTGCCGTCTAAGCGTACGTTGGAATAACAACGGGCTTAAATCAGCAGTATAATTCTGAGAACAATGCTTCTTTTTTATCCAATAAATTTAAAACATGAACAATTACACAATTATCTTTTTTATGGAGACAAAGTAGCTGCTGTAAATCACAAAAAAATTGACGCGGCTGGCCCACTCAGCGAACAGTTAGATCATGAATCGTAGTTATAGCGATTTTTCAATTCTGGCGGAAGAGCGAAACTACGATGAATGCAGTAAGTCTAGCTCTGAGGATATAGCGTAATAAAGAATGTAATCATTGTAAACGTTTAGTCTATTGAGCAACTAAACGATCCCCATGGATTGGTTACCCTATGGGCCGGATGCATAACGCCCGCTGCTGGACTTCAAGATAGTAGGCGATTCGCTAGCCCCTTAGTGCTTTTGAATTTGGTATAAGAACCAAAACCAGAGCCTAAAAGAAGCCAGAGCCTAAAATTCTTGTCACGCAACACATTTTACGCAAATATCGACCAAGGCAATTTTGACCAAATCGATAATGTCGAAAAACACGCAAACACAGGAAGCAAACACTTGATGTAATTATATTCATTATATAGTTCAGGAAAGAACTTTTGTGCGGCAAGACTTTTCAGGCAAACAATCCTTGGGAGAGGGAGACGCATAACCGACTCCCGGCAAAACTTGCAAGCTGTATCTCATTGAAAAGAAAAGCATAAACCATCTGAATAAATTAATTTCAAGAAACTCTTTTGAATTTCTAATATACAGTGACAGAGATGTGTCTCTCATACAGTGACAGAGATGTGTCTCTCATACAGTGACAGAGATGTGTCTCTCATACAGTGACAGAGATGTGTCTCTCATACAGTGACAGAGATGTGTCTCTCATACCGTGCCCTTTCCTTGGAAATTCCTCTAAAATTGAATAATCATCATCTCCTTTCGATAAAACCAACTCCTTACGAACAGTGTATCGGGTGAGCCAAGAAAAGTTCCCACTTTTGGAAATTCATATCACCCAGAGTACTGGATGGATTTGATTTAATCGATTTCTGCTTGATAGCCGAAAGACCGAAATATTTTTGTGATTTTTCTAGCGTTTTTATCAGCCCTGGAAATATTGGAAAATTCGATTTAAAAAAAGTTGCGTGGTTGCGACATGCCTGAAAAAATTATTTTAAAACTCTATCAAATTGTAAAGAAACTCCTGGCACAGAACACTACAGAAGGTATAATTTTTCACAGGTAAGGGGTATCATCTGCACAGTTATTGCCATGTGATTGAAAAACTTTAGTATTTGCTTAGAAATCCATTTCTAACGACACTTGAGAGGAATGAAATGCTCTTGCGTATTGTTCAGTGTGAGGAGATTCCTTACAATTTGATCCAATGCCCTTCTTCAGGCATTCCGCAACCACAGAATTTTTGTAAAGTCGAAATCACCCGTATTTTCAGTGCTCACAAAATCGTGAGATAAATCACACACATACTTCGGTCTTTCGGCTATCCAACAGACTTCGATTAATTTAAATCCATCAAGTACTCTTGGTGTTATGAAATTTTAACAGTGGACAATTTTTCTGGCTCAACCGGTATCTAATTGACACAAAATTTCCAAAATATAGAATACTTGTTTTTACGGTTCGCTTTCGCTTCATCGGAAAACAGAAAACTTCATTCTCGAAAACTGGTATAGCTTTTGTGAAGAATCCCTTTTAGAGTCGCTATTTGATGCGGAGATTTTGTAAAACCATTGGGTCCAAAATTTTAATACTCATTGCAAATTTTACTTTAAAAAGAGGCTTTGAAGCGATCTTAAGAAAGGTGTCGTTATCAATAACACGGAGACACCTGCACAACAGCGTCAGAAACACCCTAAGAGAAGACTAAAAAATTGCTCAAGGTCCTACCGTTATTAAGAAAACATTTAAAAATGCCATCAGATCTCCAAAATATTGAAAGTAACTATGCATCACAATTCTTTGCAGCCTTCGCAAAGCGGTTCTTTCAAATTGACGAACTGGAGGCCTCTAAGGAGGAAATAAAAACATAAGATAGCGGTGAACATTCAATTTTCAAAAACTCCATTATTATACAGAAAAAGTTTGGCATGATGTTTAATTTGGGAGTCCTCAAGATTCTATAGTTGGCTCGAAATCACAATTAAGTTCTCAAACTAAATTGATGTCTCACTTAGATGAAGGAGATAAAACTTTTAAAATCAAATGCAATTCTTTTGCAACATTGGAAATAAGCACAGGCTTCAAATATTAGAAAAAATACAGTGTAAATCACATCTTTCTTTGGACTGAATGACTTAAAGGAACTTTAAGGACCCTGCTGCAATTCTACCGTGAACAGTTTTGGTGTATTGACTGTTGTCGAAATTATAGCGTTTTCTATATTTCAACTTGTTTGAGATTGTGACGCAATCAAATTTCTGAATCGTAAACAAGTAGAGCAACAGACCTCTGCCCACCACTCCATCATTAGCCCGCTCTGCGAGCAGGCTACTCTATCATATCTCTTTATAGATTATGGAGTTCTTGAAAATTCTAAGGGTGTCCCAAAAAAGTACTCCCGTTTAAAAAATCCCCAAAACTCGATTATCAAACCTATCATAAAATTTTCTTTTCGATTTTTTGATCTATTTTGTCAATGATCCACATATATTTAAAGATGATAAAATGTTTTTTTTCATTACTTAAAAGGTATAAAATGACTCGTTGAAAAACCTTATTCTGAGCTATGCTCTTTAATCAACAGTGTAAATCTTGCCAAAGAGCCATTATTTTGGAATTCTTCATTATCCTTTCAAGCCTACAATGATAATTTGCGTTCTTTCTGACATTTACGACCAAACTGGAAGCTGAATATACACAAATAAATTAATCTGGTTTTCATCTGTGCTCTTTTGCAGTATGCTTCAAAACAAGGCAGTCCCAAAAAGAGCTGAGTTTGCTAATTTTAAAACCAATCAAAAGATCAGCTATACCTGGGAAAATAATTTGGTATTTGATCTACTTGCCAAAGAAAGAAATTTAAAGATCTACTATTTATTCAAATTTTGGTGATTTTTCAAACAGGAGTACTTTCTTGGGACACTGCACAATTTCTTGCTAAATTAGTTTTGAAGAGACGATGGTCGTGATTTTTTTTCTTCAAAATTTGGTTTGAATTCCTTTCATAAAAAGAAAAATGCTGTAAGTTTGAAAATAATTAGGATGTTAAAAAAGTTCACAAGATAATTACAGTAGAGTACCATAGAGTACCATAGTACAGTAGGTATTCAGTCCAGAAAAAGATGTAATAGCCGTTTACGCTAGCAAAGTTTATTTCCCATTTCTTCCAAAAGAATGGCTTGAAAAAAGCAACTTAACTGCAAGCACCTATTTTCAAAATTACAGCCTTTTTTCGTTTATGAAATGGATTCATGTAAAGCTTCTGAAAAAATCAATCAAAAGCATGGAAATTTATAAATCAATGAAGGAAAACTATTTGAATTTCAAGTAAATCATGGTTCTTAACAGTCTATAATATGGTGGTGAGCACAGATCTATCGCTTTTCTGGTTTAAGATTGACAAAATTTGCTGATGTCCCAACTAAAACAACTAGCTGAAATACAAAAGTTGTGTCATTTTGGAAATAATCAAAATATCAAAAATGCTAGTGGTATAGTTACAGTAGATAACTTAAAGTTGCTTTGAAGCCATTCACTTGAATATGGCTGCCCCTTTGTAGCAATATTTAAAACCTTTCACATTTATATTTAAACTACCGGGTGTCCCAAAAAACTGTATACAAGTTTGAAAAATTCTGACGCCAAGAGTTTTCGTCAAATCACCTCAAAACTATGTTTATGTTAACGCTCTATAGATGAATTAAATTCTGATATTTTTCTGATAATTTTCGGATACTAGGTTGCAGAGCAATAAATCAGCAAGTGCAAATTTCTTCTTAGAACCAAACAAGAGCTTAGGCCCAAACCAGAGCCTCCATTGTAGACCCCTGAGAAGGCAAGAAACCCTAAAGCATGGCAACTCTCGATATTCTCAGCAAACAATTTGCTACTGATTTTAATTGAACACAACTAAACCAAAGACTTTCCTTGACAAATGGTATCACTGTTTCTTATTGGTCAAGGGAATTCTTTACCTTTACCACTATGAACCAGTTATTGTTAACATTACAATTTTTAAATAAAGTAAAAGTAAAGAAATCTCTTGATTAATGATAATGTAATATGAGTGTCCCTTGAGAATGTCTTCCTCTCAGTTTCTAACAATAATAATCACGAAGCATATCAGCTGTGGATATCGAGCTTTGGATGCTTCGGCCTTCCCTAGAATCGTTAGCTCTTCTCTACTGGAAGCTCTGGTTTGGGTCTAAGAGGAAATTTTACACTTGCTGATTTATTGCTCTGTAACCAAGTTACCGAAAATTATCAGAAAAATATGTAAATTCAATTCATCCATTGGGGGTTAACAAAAAATAGCTTTGGGGTGATTTGACGAAAACTCTTGGCATCAGAATTTTTCAAACTTGTATACAGTTTTTTGGGACACCCGGTAACTTATCTATTTTTGTATTTTATATTTGTTTTTAAAGATTTGAAGCCAATGCTAATAATACATGGAATTCTCAAAGCCTTGCGTCCAATGCTATAAGAAAAAAATACAGCTACTAACATACGAACAATATTATTGACTGCAGAAGACCTTACCCTTTTAACAGAATCCTCAAATGCAACATCAAATACTGCTTGAAATTGTTTGGCAGTCAAAGAACTATTTTGAACATTATCCATCGTCTAAAAGAAGACCAAAGATGATAAAAGACATCACGCAATTGTTGCAAGGTTGCTCTCCCGCCTGAACTGCAAGTACGGCTCATAATCAAACTGCTTACCGAGAAGGCAGGCCAGCCAACTGTTTGGTTTGACAACCAGAGAGCAGAATTTACAATGGAGAGTCAATCAACCTAGGCTGATTCGATAACTCAGACAAAGAAACCTCATTTATGCCGACAGCTTTGAGCAAATCTACCGGAGCTACTTCGCCTCTACACTCATAACACAGAAAGATTATCACAATACATCTAAGGCATGCATAAAAGAAATTGCAGGATGGTCTAGTCTAGACAAGTCACACAAGGCAACATTATATTGAAACAGACAATGCATCATTCATTCATTCATTCATTCATTCATTCATTCATTCATTCATTCATTCATTCATTCAATCGATCGATCGATCAACCAACCAACCAATCAATCAATCAATCAATCATTCATCAGTCACACAAGGCCCCATTCTATCACACAAGGCAGCATTCTATTGAAATCATGTAAATATTAACATTGGTTTTGCAGTCGGTCCACACAATTGTTATGATGAACCAACTACTTAATTTCTTCAAAAAGAGGTTGTCAATAAGGAATTTGGCACTAAAAGCTCAAATCTTATATAAATGTTCCACAGTCTTATAAAAGAATCTTACTAAAAACACTACAAAAATCCTCNCATTCATTCAATCGATCGATCGATCAACCAACCAACCAATCAATCAATCAATCAATCATTCATCAGTCACACAAGGCCCCATTCTATCACACAAGGCAGCATTCTATTGAAATCATGTAAATATTAACATTGGTTTTGCAGTCGGTCCACACAATTGTTATGATGAACCAACTACTTAATTTCTTCAAAAAGAGGTTGTCAATAAGGAATTTGGCACTAAAAGCTCAAATCTTATATAAATGTTCCACAGTCTTATAAAAGAATCCTACTAAAAACACTACAAAAATCCTCCCTACAAATGAGAAATAAATAAAATAATTTTAAAGGAGATACCAGTCGCTTCAAATGAGCATGGGACTTAAAAATGTAAACTGTTTGCCATTTTCAACGATTCAGAAAACATCCAGAATTTTCCCAAAAATGTCCTAAATTTAATCAGAGAAGCTTCCAAGAAGAGTGGGTTTTAATGTGGGGTGTTCAAAAATCAAAAGCTATTTTCTCACCTCAAGCATCATGGGAAGGTATCTTGACTTCCTAGAAAACCTAATTTCGTTGAGAAGCCTTTTGACAGAAGATTTCCCAACGCCGTTCCTAAAAGTATACAATGAGATGGTATAAATACTTAGGGGTGCGGTGCGCCAAAAAAATACCCAAATTTGATAGGCCATCATACACTAAACCGATTTTGTAGTCGATGATTTGAACTTCTAGTCAAATCCCCAAATAGCATGCGGCATTTTTTTCAATTCTTCGGCATATTTTTTTCATATTTTTTATTTTTTATGAATATTTTTTACGTTATAAGCTATCTTGAAAATTCTTAGTCTAGAAACAGTCCAAATCAATCGAGAAACAACGATCAAATTATCCACAAAGATTGAGCTAGAAAAGATAATGAGAAAAATCTTGGAGACAACTTGGTTCTTGTTTGACACGGTTATCGAGAGAGGTCCAGCAAAAGTACTTCTAAAATACATCGATTCTTGCCCAAAGCCCAATGTCTTAATTGTTTGTACTTTGCATAAGTTACCATAAGATGTTGATAAAAGGTAACAGTACGTGTTCTCTTTGTACTTTAAGTTAAATCTTTTCCAAAGTAAATCATCAAAAGTTGATTATATTACCGATCATGAATTTTTTATTTGGAATTGCGTCAAGGATCAAATCAACTTCAGACAGATTGCAAAGTCTTGAAATGGCATTGAATTTACGGGACTTCGTACTTATAGAAACTACCTGGTTTTGAGGCATACTCCAAAATCACAAGGAATGGCAATATCACTTATATTGGTCTCTTATGTCCTTGATGAAGCTCTTGTATCGTGTAGGAATCAAACTTTCATACGAAATCACAAATTATAGATTCTCAAAGTAGCATGGGTTGTAAAACACCATTGGTCGAAATAGGGTTTTCATACCATAATTTCAACCCGGAAGAACAAAATAACGGTCAAATAGTAAATTTATTTCGTCCTTGACACATATACACAAATAGGAAATTCAAAGTTCGGTAGAATAATCACATTTTGGCGATTTAAAAAAAATTCTTGTCTTTCCAACAGCCATGGTATGATCCACATTGTCAGCCTTCAGCCTGGTAAAATTTATAAAATGCCAAAACAAAACAATACAATTTTACCATACCTTGGTAGTTCTAGCATTGTACCATACGAACATGATCCCTTGAGAACTTCGAATGCAGCACGAATACCAAGACGTCTTCTGAAAAAACTTCCTTGCATTGATCGCTATGGAAAAGAGATAGCTAGATAGATAGATAGATAGATAGATAGATAGACAGATAGATAGATAGATAGATAGAATCACACATTATCAATAGGCTGCATACAAATCATTCGACGTTTGCTCTGAGCACAGTGGAACCAGAATGGGAATTTGTGGAAATAGAGTCATTGCTTGAGAATGGAACAACGTATGTCAGTGGCTGATGGCTAGTCGCAACCCTCTTATTAATTCGGAAATAAGGAAACAGAATTTTCTAATTTCGTTAAATTTTGAGGGTTGGGACTAGACTTCAATGAAACGCCATCTTGAGATTTCATTCCAAAATCTCGAATTTGGAAAAGCAGGGAATTATTTCTTTCGCGTGAAAGCGTCAGCATACTCTGACCATCCCTCAGTTAATTTCGTACGACTTTCCGCTGCCAAGTTATGGCCAAATTTAACAATTTTAAGTTTTCATTCACTTCACAGCTACTTTTGTATTGCACGGAGTTATCCAAAACAGGAAAACTTCAGCTCAAAGCATTGCTTTAGTACGAAGGACAAGCCCATTGCCTTACAAAAATGTGTCGGTTAAATGGCTAAATATAGACCGTTTTTCGGAAATTTCAAAGCATATCATCAAATCTAGTGAAGCTGCATTGAAAAAGTGAAATTTTCAGCAAATCATGAAAGTTTGGATGAAAATTGCTTTTCCCAAAATAAATCTATGGACTTGATTTTTTATCTGATGAGAAACTTTGGGTTTTATGAATCAATGATAAAGATGTTCTTTCGGAAACTTTCAAGTTTTGCCCATTTCAACGTCTAGGTTCACTGTTCTGAGATGTTGGTTTGCGAATTCCCACTAGTTTGTTTACCCAGTCTTACGTACGGGAAGATTGAAAGTTTAAACTCCCATCTCCCCTCGTGTACTATGAATACGCCTATGTTGACCAGGGCATGAACAAAAAATTTCCTTCCTGCGACCGGACGAAAATCATGCTTAAATTTCCTGCAAAGAATGGAAGATAAAATAGAAAAGGAGTCAGGTTCCAAAGATAGTAATAATATGTCACCGGTTTTATGCAAATGTAGGTATGACATTCAGTGGCGGCGCCACGGTGGGGGGAGTGGGGGGGACTCGTCCCCCTCCCCCCACTTCTCTCCAAAGTCGGTTTTCCAATTCGTCCAAATCCGTAGAGAAATTGTCGAAGGAGGGGTCAGGTAGTTAGATCCTGGATTTTCAGGACAAATAAGCAATAAACAGAGCGTTTCCCAAGGATAAAAAGGGCGTGGTCCTGAAAATTTTCCCGGGGGCTTGGCCCTCGGACCCCCATTTCAGCTTGTCCTACCCAGTCGTTGGCGGCTGGCGCCGCCACTGATGACATTGATGAAGATAAATAACTCTCCACGCAATTTTAACTCTACGAACTATAACTAAAAAGGTTTTAAAGCAATTATACCAAATCTTACTACCACAACAAAATCTTTTCTGTGTCTTGTTAACTGAAAACTGTTCTTTTATGTATCAATATCTGATAGGATCTCAAATATGATCTTAGTTACGATATTAACCTACCAACAANCAAATAAGCAATAAACAGAGCGTTTCCCAAGGATAAAAAGGGCGTGGTCCTGAAAATTTTCCCGGGGGCTTGGCCCTCGGACCCCCATTTCAGCTTGTCCTACCCAGTCGTTGGCGGCTGGCGCCGCCACTGATGACATTGATGAAGATAAATAACTCTCCACGCAATTTTAACTCTACGAACTATAACTAAAAAGGTTTTAAAGCAATTATACCAAATCTTACTACCACAACAAAATCTTTTCTGTGTCTTGTTAACTGAAAACTGTTCTTTTATGTATCAATATCTGATCGGATCTCAAATATGATCTTAGTTACGATATTAACCTACCAACAAGCGAGAATATTTACAATCAGAAAATTAAATTTAACCAGAACGCATGTGAATATGTACCAATGCAGGTCGCATTGGGGTAGCTGTTAACTTTGGGCGCTAGAAAAACAACATTCAAAGGAGAGCCTATAAAGATGGATCCTATGACCTTCTTGTCATTATCATCTTTGCAAATGTCACATCTCTTGATCAAATTGTGGAAGATTGTGTTGTGTGGGGCATCAACATTTGTGTGATGATCTGAGAATCTGAGAATTCTAATCGAGGAGGTGAACAAAGAATTACAAAACTGCATTTCTACCAGCTTTCGCATTCTCTGTAGCGTAGGGACAAACCAAGAACAAGAATTGCCATTGTCTATTTGTCTTATGATATCGTTATGACAGTATGATATACCTGTTATCGTGCTGAGTTTTTTACTTGTTAAACCTCAATACAATTCTGAACCATGATACAGTAGAAGATGCCTGATCCCACAAAGAAATTCCCAACATTGCGGAGGATGGGCTCGAACTGCAAGACATTATACAATAAAATAAAACAATAAAACAACAACAACAACTACATACAACAACTACAACCACACAAACAAGCGAGAACCGAGACTGAGAAGTCCAATCATAAAATCGAAGCATGGCTGTGTTAAATGTTTTACTTCATATTGCAAAGGAAAACGTTGAATTCGAGAAAGAAGAAGCAACTCTTTTTCAAGATGGATCGAACTGATAAGACCAAGAAGCACTGCTTTAAAGACAAATGACGGATATACCGGGTGCGCCAAAAAAAATATCCACGTTTGAAAAATCGTAGTACCTAGAGTACTAAATGGATTTGAATGAATTGACTTTTGGCTGATAGCTGAAAGTCTGAAGTATTTTTGTGATTTTTCTCGTGTTTTTATCAGCAGAGAAAACATAGATAAATTCAACTTTACGAAAATTCGTTTGTTGCGAAATGGCTGAAAACAGGCCTAAAACACTCGATCAAATCGTACGAAATCTCCCGCATAGAACAAGATGCAAGAGCATTTAATCTCTCTCCCGCGTTATAGGAAATGAATTCTTAAAGAAACACTAAAGATTTTCAATCCCATGGCAATACAAGTGCAGACGACATCCGATACCCGTGAAAAACTGTAATTTTGCATTGTTCGGTGTGAGAAATTTCTGTAAGATTTGATCAAGTGTTTTAGGCCCTTTTTCAGGCATTTTGCAAACACAGAATTTTCTTAAATTCGAATTTAGCTGTTTTATCTGTACTCATAAAAATACGAGAAAAATCACAAAAATACTTCAGTCTTTCTGCTATCAACCAAACTTTGATTCATTCAAATCTATCTAGTACTCTAGGTACTACGATTTTTCAAACGTGGATAGTTTTTTTTTGGCGCACCCGGTATAGCGCCTAGTTTAAAAATAGGCCATAAGATGTCTGAGTGGCTACATTTGATAATCTTTTGAGGTCATCAAATACAATGGAATACAATAGGCTATATTTGGATTTCCCAGGCCCCTGATTTAAGTCGCCTTATATCTCCGTCATTTGTCTTTAAGAATCAACAAGGAAACCAAGAAGAGAAACCAAGCAAGGAAATTGCAAATGAAATAGGCCCTGTCATCCTCTTGTTGGTAAACAAAAGCATGACTCAGAGTCAGAATACTGAATTCAATTAGATGTTTATTCGCCAGTTCCTGTGCAAAGAAAGGCTTTTGTTATGCTATATGCACATTAGTATAGTGATCACAGGCCAAAGGTCAGATATGAGTGCAACATAGCTTGTTGTTTCCCTTTCCTTTTAAAGGAAGAAATTTCTGGTCTATACAGACTAAGGGCCTGTTTATATGGGGAAAACCATCCCACCTTCCAGTCTGTGAGCTGAGAGGTGAGATCCTACCCTCCTATACGATCCCTTGTAATTTTCATCTTGCGTTTATATGGGAAACGATTCAGCCCGGTTAGGTGAGATCCCACTCTACGAGAGGTGGGATCTCACTGAAGTGGGATGAAATTTGTCCATATAAACGCTGGAAGGCGGGATGAAAAGCTGGAAGGTGGGATTAAATCGTTTGTTTTACGCACGCGCCAACATGACAACAATAGGAAACCTAATCTCTGCTGGCGCCAAACACAAATTATGATTGTTAGTGTCTGAAATCATAAGCTGGGAGGTGGGATGAAGAGCTGGAAGGTGAGATGAAATTTTGCATATAAACAGGCGCAGATTTCATCCCACCTGACTGTTCATAGCCTGGAAGGTGGGATAGTTTTCCTCATATAAACAGGCCCTAAACAAGCATTTAATGCTACAAAATCTGTTTGAAATAATTTCCTGTTTGAGAATTGTTCAAATGAAATTCAGTGACATTGAATAGACATACTAAGAATGAAAATTAATAAGGAAACTGGCTTCAACACACACTTATCATCTCCAACATCATAACTATAAAAACAGACAACACTGGGATGTAAGTACAGGCCTTGTGCACAGTAACATGGTTTTTCTGCCTAAGAATTCTCAAGAATTCCTGAGAATTCTGAAAAACCTTTTTTAATTTCTTAAGAATTCTTGTTTAAAAAAATGTACAACCTTTCATATAACTCAAGAATTCTTATCAGAATGCGAAGAACTCTTCAAAATTCTTAAGAATTCTTGTCATGTTAACGTGCACAAACTCTGTAATGCAGAGCTACTAATTATTTGGGTAATTGCATTTTGTAACAAAATATTGGATGCAGATAAAGTCCAGAACCCCATAGAAGAAACCACTATGATTTGTGGAAAGCATGCATAAGAGAAAGCATATTTGTTATATGGTAAATTCACCATGAGATACGATCCAGATAAGCTGCTTTTGCTGCATTTCATGTTTTTTTCTCATTTTTATGAACATATGAGAAACAGAAATGATTCGCGCAAAGGATATATTTTGAAAAATTTCCTGCAGCTGCATAAGAGAAAGTATATTTGTCATATGGTAAATTCACCATTACATACAATCTAGATAAGCTGCTTTTGCTGCATTTCCTGTTTTTTTCTCATTTTTATGAACATATGAGAAACAGGAGTGATTCGCGCAAAGGATATATTTTGAAAAATTCCCTGCAGGATTTTATGCATGAAAAATTTCCTGCGACCGCCGGGTCGCATGGTCGGGTGGGTTTTCATGCCCTGATGTTGACCTCCCCTGTCCCCCCTGTTCGCCCAAGTATTGTTGAATAACGAATTAACAACACACTGAGTGAGCATCTCAATACCACTTCACAAAAGCTTTCTGTGTTCAATTAGGAGACTGCGATAATGTCGTGCTGTATGAAAAGAATGTTTTCATTCTGTGTTTATACGTTTTAAAATGTATATTCCAAGACGCTGAAGTGTCAAATTGCAAAGTTTTGACGTATGTACCTAACCTCTCATCAAGACGCGCACACCCCACTTTTTTTCAGGATCGATTTTCTAATTCGTCTAAATTCGATGAAAAAGGTTGGGGGGAGGGGTCGTTTTTCCTTCTCAGAGAGCCTCAACTGAGGGCCTCAACTTGTTTGCAAACAATCATAACACCACCATTGTCACGCTGTAAGCCCTAGAAAATGATCATTTGGGAAACTTACCATGAAAGATCCTCTAAACTGATTATAAATGACAGCCAACAGCATGTTCATGAAAAAATATAAACCTAGGAAGAGACACAAATTTTAGTGAATTGACACGTCATAAAGAAATAAAACCAATTATTGATACCAATGGAAAAACCAAGCCCATTATTTCCAACCAGAAGAAATTTTCTTCGTGTAATATGTCACATTCAATTGATCTCATGGATTTCACTCTTTTCTGTCTGTTTCTACTTAGCATGCTAAGTTTGTTGAAGCAGTATCCTGGTCCTCCTGTCGATGTGGACCACATGTCGTGAATCATTCAGCCTTGAATCACATCGAGTTAGCCACTTTCCTCACGCTAGATAGCACCTTTGGCAGAGCAGGGATTTGAATCAGCACTAATGAGATTTCCCCGCATAAAAGTTCCTCTTCACTGTTCCACTAGATTTGAATACAATGTGCGTGAAAAAGTTGCCTTTCGGAAGTGCAGCCATTCATCAATATACTAAAGCGAATCGTCTAGAAGGTGCAACCCTTTCTAATCGGCCGTAACACTTTTGGGCACCTTGTAAGTGAAGACATACGTATTGCCAGGTATACAATGAAATAAACGAAAACATAAAAAGTCCATCGGAATATCAGAATATTCTTAAAGGTTTCTTTTGGCTACAGGAAAAGGCTGGACAATTATGTACCCAGAAGACTATTTATTATGTCATGGGAGATATAGTCTGTTTTAAATTAGATATCACGTGAAAATGCCCGCGAACAAAAACAATTGAAGTGCTTTGCGTGATTAATTTTGCGTAATTGCAGATCTCACGTGACATCAAATTTGAGACAGACTTTAAATAAGTCTTCGTATTGTACAGAAATTGAAAATCACAAATCTCCTTTACGGTTATCACATACAAATTTTATGAGGCTCCTCGACTGGCTAATTCAAATTAGAGCGCTGTTTTTATTCTCTTTCTCCTTGTTCAAATCTTAACCAAAAATTGTCTGTCATAAGTATCAGACAGAAACATTTAGCATATGGCTCTGTTCGGGCTCTGTCACCTAAAGGGGCAAGGTCACCTAAAGGAGCTAGGTCACCTAAAGGGGCTAGGTCACCTAAAGGGGCTAGGTCACCTAAAGGAGCTAGGTCACGAAACTGTAAACAAACCTGTGCTGTAATCAAACCTGTAATCTCTATTGTTTTAGACCTGTGTCCATTGTTTGTTGCGTGCATTTTGGTGGATGGGGTGAATCCACTAAGAAGTAATATCTCTGTAATCTTACAACATATGAATGCTTTGTTTATTCTCTGTGAAATATAAGAATTCATCTTAAAATAAAAGCTTTCATTTTGAAAAATGATGAAAACTCTGTGTGATATGCCCTACCTAAAAATTGCACAATCACAGTTTCGACAGAAATTCCGTGAGCCAGCCCCTTTAAAGCGATTTTAAAACAATACGTAGGATAGTTATTAAAGTTTAAAGGTTTCACTATCTTAATTCAAACGGTCGTCCAAAAGGAGCAACTATTTTCTACGGATCGGGTAGAGTTTTTTGGGGAAATCTGTCCTTGAAGACTTACCTATTGACAGGTACGCAATGAAATAGACTGAGTAGAGTCTATTATCGTGATATGCAGGCATCATTACTACAAGAGAACAAACATAGACTTTCATTGCGGCTCAATCGCACAATGTTACTGGCTGTTTTGGCAACAATCCAAACTTGCTTCAAATTTTCGGTAACCAAAAATGTCGGTGATTTCCAATTTTGGTGGCCATTTTTAACTGAAATTACATAACATTGAAAGTTTTGCAGTTATGTATTAGAAAGGGGGCATGTTGACGCAAAATTAACAAACTTTTAGCACTAAAACGTGGAAAATTCAATTCACAGGAAATTAACAAACTTTTAGAACAATGGGCTGACTTTATATAACAACGAACGTGTAAATATTCTTCATAAAATTGTAAAGAGATTCGGATACAAAAAAACCGAGAAGATTTAGCACACTGCAGCATTTCTGACTAACGTCGTCATCAAAGTGTGAATTTAAAGCAAAACTGTTTTAAGTCACATTCTGATGACGACATAAGTCAGAAAGGCTTCAGAGTGCTAAATCTTCTGGTTTTTTTCATCCGAATCTCTTTAAATTTTTCGTAAGTACACCAAAGGTATTCTTCATAAATTCATTCTTTCCCCTAAACTAAGCTGTGAGCAACTGTTCCTCCCCTTCCGAATTTTCGAAATTTTCTGTTGTAAAAAGTTGCGACATTTTTCTTCCACAAAAAGTCGGTGTGTTGTGAAAAGTATCCATTCCTGGTAATTAAACCTGCTGTAGCATAACCGCAATGTATGAGCTATGCTTTACAAGTGAAAACAAGCATACCATCTGGATTATTAGCCGTTGTCAGCAAAACAATTAAACTCATCATCGAAGAGCCAAGGTCTTGAAAATAATATTTTCCTTCAAGGGAGTCTGACAAAATGTCAATCTTGTCCTGAAAAACAAAACGATATTTCAATTGCATGTTTGTTTTACTTTTATTACTACGGAGATTACGGAGACCACGGAGAAGTTTTACGCTGTTTAAAGCGAGTTAAAAGTGAACTATGCCCCTCGCCAATTTGCATAATTATAGAAGAATTTTCTCTCTATAGATGATCGAACGAAAGAACAAAATGGGACGTGGCCTATTTTTAGACTAGATCCCAAAAGCTATCTCTGTACATTTACTTAAAGGCCCTGTGCTCCCCATGGTCCTCTGCACGTAAACAAACCATCAAAACATCGCATTGGCTGTGAAAACATACTTTGAACACACAATATTAGAAACGTAAATAATGACAGGAAACAAAGCTTTTATAACCCTTCAATTATTTCGAGGAATGTTCCGTTGTTTGAATTCAAAAGCGATGGCAAAACAAGGTTCACTTGAATATCGTGAAGGCAATACATCATCGCGATTGCTAGGGCAAAATCATTTTCATGCAGTATGAAAGTCACTGTGAGACAGCAAAGAATCATGGGGAGCACAGGATCTTTAAACTACTTATTTTCTCTCTATTCAAAATTCCTGCATAGAAACAAAATCTTCTTAGAAAACTTTGACAGCTATAGAGGCTCTGCGCTCCCGAAGATCCTTTGCGGTCTCACAATGAATTTCATACTTGTCTTCTAAGCGTCAAACGAACGTTGGTTATTATGCCATCGCTTTTGAACTCAGACAATAGACATTCCTGGAAATAATTGAGGGATTAGAAAAGCTTTGTTTCCTGTAGCTATTTATTTTTCCAATATTGTGTTTAAAAATGCGCTGTCTTCGGCCAACATGCTGTTTTGGTGGTTCGCACGCGTACAAAGGATCACGGGGGGAACAGGGTCCTTTTTGAAGTAGATGAACGGATATATCACCATCTAGTCTAAAAACAGAACAATAGAAGGCCATGTGCCATTTAGTTTCCATTGTTCGATCATCTATGGAGAACAATTACTTCTGGTTTGTATATTTTCTTGCAATTGGCGGCCAAAAGAGTGAAGAATATTTTTGGGCACTCAGCATATTTGATTGTTCTAACTGCAAGGCATGCTGCAGTCCCTATTTCTCTTAGTGTAAATTAAACTTTAAATGCTTACCACATGCTTGCGAGGAAAGATAATCATCCCGAACATCGTAAAGAAATACAGGTGAAGTCCAAACAAGAACAGCACACTATAAATCAAATAAAATTTTCTTCCAGTGAATTCTTATTTGGAAGCGTTTTTCTTACTGTCTTTCAAACAAGGTTATTGTATTAAGGCGAATGAATTTACCTTTACCCCCTGCACATAATCGCACTGTGTGCTCAGAGTCCTATTATAAGTAAAAATTTCAAAACTCTTTACAAAATTGTCACACACATCTTGCTTATTGCTCATTAAATGGAGAAGTAGGTGTTGCATTTAACTAAAGTAAACATTCAATTCAGAGGAGATTTGTATGATTTCATATTTAAATCCTTTAAGGAGACTTGCCCTTCAACCGAAGCAATTTTACAAGGGACCCTCTACTATGCTAAGGACAAATGATAATAATAAACAACATGACAGCAAACTAAACGGTGTCCCACGAAAAACGCAACCCACATTTATTTTTCAGATTCTTCTGTAAATGATAATATTTGAATAGATTTGATGCATCTGAAAGCACAACTTGTCTTCTTTCTAACGATATGCAGTTTTGATACACTGGTGAAATTGTTTATGATTTAATTTATGTTTTAGTAAGTATGGCCCATTTCAGATGCCGGAAAGTGCTAGGGCATTTACATAGGCGAAAACCCATCTCTGTGAGAGTTTATTTTAACATTTCTACTAAATCCATCTCATGGGAGTAAATTTGTGTAACTTGTTTCCTAAAGGCTTTTAGGCCTAAAATATGTCTACAAAGGTTTCTTTTTAACTTTTCATGGTAAAAATGTCTTCATTTTGCTCTTACAGCACCCTGCATCTGAAATGGGCCATATTTACAAAAATGTTAATTAAATGATTAGTAATTCAATTAATGTATCCAAACTGCATATCATTGGAAAGAAGAAAGTATGTGCTTTCAGAAGGGATGCATTATATATGTACATTCAAATCATACTATTTTTTTAAATTTTCAGTCCTCATTTGGTAGCGTTTTTTGGGACTCCCTGGTAATTAAAGCTTAGGAATACCTTAGTATTTCAGGTATTGTCTGCTTAATACTTTGCACCTACAGAATAAAATTTAGAACGTTAGAATATAATTATCTGATTGGCATAACAAGTAAAATAATGATTAAATTCTAAAATTTCTGTTAACAATTCCGATTCACGTATGAAGGGCAGCTTTATGATAAATCTCAGAGTCTGGAAAATACGATTTTCTTAGTTTAATAATCCAATTCTATTTCGAAAGCTAAATTTTGCTTTGAAAACTCAATTTCTTGAGTAAAATATGCAGTAAAATAGCAAAAATAAAAGTAGGACCATGTTAGCATCAAACAAGAACCATTTTTATATGGCCTTCGAAAATCCGGCTCCTCGGACTGGCAACGGGCGTAATTTCGAAGCCGTATTGGACCGGCGTTGCCTTAGAGACCAACAACAAGGGAAGAGCTTCTTTGTTTACGCCTAGGCCACTAAAATGGAAACCCAAGTTGAAGACTTGTTTGCTATTAATTTCGAAGAACAATTTGAAATCATAAAGGAAGCAAATGCGAAATAATTGGCGTCGAAACGACCAAACACAATTATGAACAAGAACAAGAACGCAAATAGAAAAATAAAATAATGAAATAATGCTTTTGAAAAATGTCTGCCATATATTAAAGCCGTTATTGAACGATTACTAGATGAATGCTGGAAAATAATCGGACCTTAGTATTTTCCAGAATTGAACTTGTAATCGTTTAATAATCGCATATTACCAGCCATAAATAAAAGAAATGAATAAAGTCATACTGGGTAAGTAAACAAAAAACAGCAAGGCGTTTGAAAAAAATACTAGTCCCTGAATATCATAGCAATAATATTGAAAATTGCCATGTTTCATAGCAAATATGTTTGATTATTTTTAGAAATTCATCCGGCATTAATCTGCCATTTCTTCCCCTGGCTATGGGAGATTTCTGCACGAAGCCCTTCCTGCAAAAACGAGTGAAAATGACGACCAAAATTTTGTCACTTTTCCTGCCCCACAGCAATGAAAGTTGCCTGTGTTACAACATATTATCCACTTGAGGGATGGAATCCCCTTGAATAAATTTTTTACATTGGTGGGGATGGGGATTTTTCTTTCTCCCAAGAGGATACACGTGCTAAAACGTGTTCATGTCATCGTTGCAAGGCAGAAATATTAGGGATAGAATCCCCTTCAATGAATTTGTTACACTAGTGGGGGTGACTTTTTCTTTCTCCCAAGAGGATAAAATGTGCTAAAACGTGTTCAATTCATCGTTGCAAGGCAGAAATATTAGGGAAGTTTGGTTGTGATTTTAGGCCATTTTTCAGGGTTTTTCGAAGGGGCCTTCTCGAGAAAATCCCTCATAAAATCGGAACGGAGTAACCGATTTCAGCCAGGAAAAATTCTAAAATTAATTGAACATGTCGTCTATTCAGTAAATTATTAACATCTATTATTGCTTCGATGGTTAGGGAACGGCAGCCTTTCAAACGGAGGGCGCTTTTTCTGACTCACCCGGTATAATCACGATAGTAATTAATAATTGGTAACAAAGAAAAAGTTCATGTCTAGATGCCCAAGTGATTCTCCTCCAAAAACACCGGTCCGATAAATCAAATCCTCTCGTCAAGGTCAAAGTAGAATTTTTTAAAGGAGAACATGCAAGAGGCATTAAGAAATAAATTCCAATATCTAAACTTCTCTAAAAAATATCATACCGTTTTCTTCATAACAGATGAATTTTGCAATAAAAAGAATGGTCTGAGAGTTCTTCTTATTCTGATTGGCTGAAAGAAAAATGATTTCACTCATTACAAAAGGTGAGTCAAAAAGAGTTTTGTGTATTTGATATCGGCGAAAAAAAAAACCTGCGCTTCGATTGTGTTGATACAAATTTTCGTGTCTTCATGAGACCATGAAAAAATAAATCAAACACACATGTACCCTTGTCGATGGCTTTACTCAGTTCCTGAACTCGCAGTAAATATTTTATTGAAAATTTTTCCCTCAAAGAAACGCAAAATTTCTCTAAAAATATTTGATGAAATGACAGCTGTCTTGCCTATTGAGAACAAAATCAGAAATTTTTGAAATTGCAAAAAGGATACAAAAAGTTTCTATGAGTTTTCATTCCCGAAAGAACTTACCTTGATAGAGGCAAAAAGAAGATTCGTTCTTTTTTGCTAAAATAATTCTCGTTCTTACAATGATCAAAGGAAGTAAGCTGAAAAAAAACAACTCTGTCTAAGTGCCCAAGTGAGAGGCCAGATGTTTGCCGCCCGCTGGAGGGGGGCACTTCATTATTGGGTCACATGGGCGTGTGTGCTGCAAGAATTTCTGTTACGATCAAATCCCAGAATATAGGCTGGATTCTGAGACCCAATCCAAGAATATGGGTGAGGTTGGTGAAGGCGAAGTTGCGGTTTTTAGCGCCAAGCGCTGGGATCGCAGAAGTAGCTTAGCGCTAATCGAGTCCGCGACCCCTTGTCATGACGCAAGATGTGCTGGTGGGATTTCAACACCATCCGCCTGACTGTTGTGGCTGCACAGTCAGTGGATTACAACACGGCGCCACAACACCTTCTTTCCGACAAGGTTTCCGACAAGTGTTTTCATTAAAAACAATTGTAAATTGGCGAAATCTTTTACCGGCGAAATCAACGGGGTAGAATTTGTTGGGGCATTTAGACGGGGGTGTAAAGAAGGTTGCTAGCACTCGTACTAAATTTCATCCGTGCCGTACAAAAAATCAGTGGCGCAAATGGGGCTTTAGGCCATTTGAGGCATAATTAGATTGGTCAAAATAGTTCTAATGATGAGTGGACAATATCCTGATGATATTATTTATTTATTTAATCATATTTTAACACAAAAACCCTATCAGCTATTTTAAATAAACTAAAGAAAAATAATCGCAATAAATATACATATATGTACAAATTAAAACCTTAAAGATTTGCTGTTCTTCCTATATTTTTTTTATTTTTTCATATTTAATTCTTTTAAGGAGGGTTGCCCTTCAGCAGAAGCTGGTTTTCAAGGGGCCCTCCGATAAAAACGTTAATTACAATCTAAACAAAAGTAAATTAAAAAGTTATTAATCAAATTAAACTATAAAACCCTATTTACAATATTCGAAACAAATGCACAATGATATTAACGAAAATTTAAAATCAAAAGAAAGAAACCCCGTTTTAAATAGTTTTCTTAAAACTATACAGAGAGGATGCCTGCTTTGACTCGGCTGAGAGGCTGTTCCACAGTTTTGCACCTCTATACGAAAAACATCTCTGGCCATTTGCTGACCTTTTCATTGGCAACCTCAAGTCGGTCCCCGTATTACGAAGGCTATATGATGAGCATTGTGAATTGCGGGTGAAAAGGTCACAGAGGTATTGTGGAGCCAGCTCATACAGGGACTTGAAGACCATTGTCTTAGATTCACCAGTAATCAGTTCGCCAACGGTCTTCCATCCCAGCCCTTCAACAAGAGGTCTGCTTGGGGCGTCAAAGTTGCTATTTGTAATGATCCTAGCAGCACGGTTTTGAAGTTTTTGCAACTGACTAATTTCAGTCAAACCGGCGCAGCCCCAAACAGAACAACAGTATCGAAAGTGCGGCTCAACAATGCCCCTGTAGAGCGTTTGCAAAGTTTCTTTCGGTACAAAAGACTTGGCATGTTTCAAAAAACCAACTGCCCTAGGGATCGTGCTTCGGGAAGGATGCTAATTTTGCAGGAATTCCTTCAGTTTCCTTTTGAAAGTGGTAATCGTGGGGCTCATTCTAATTTCCAATGGGATTTGATTCCACGTTTTTGCACCAGAAAACAAACAACTTCTTTTGGAGAATTCTAGGTTCTGCCTTGGGATGTCTAGATCTAACAGATTTCTTGTTGGGTAGTTAGATATTTGAGATCTGGTGATAAGTCTTCCGCGTAGGTTGTCAGGGCAGTGGCCATTCATTATTTTGTAGATCATTACTGTCCGGTCAAATTTTATTAAGTTTGAGACTGAAAGCCAATTACAGCTCCATCCATCCTTTAGTCTGGAGCCCTCTATTAGTGTTCGTGCTCTATTTTGTAGACGCTGCAGATGATCAAGCTTTGTGTTCGACAAACTGCCCCATAGTTCATCACAGTATCTTAGGTGACTCTCAAGCAGTGCTTTATACACCTGAATACATCAAAGTATCGAAAACATCGATAGAAAATACAAAATTTGTGTCCCAAGTCAAAATAACTAAGGAGAAGACTGTTTCTTTGAACCAAAATGTTTTTCTCTCTCTATACTTCTACCTAGCATCCGAAGGTAATTTTAGGACACTGAGAAGCTAAGCTTATCGAAGCAGTGTCCTGGTCCTTCCTTTCTATGTGACCACACTTCGTGATTCCTTTAGCCCTGGAATAACAGAGAGTTGGCAACTCTCCTCATTCTACGTAACAGGTTCGACAGGGTGGGGACTCGAACCACCAACCCTCAGATTGGTAATCAAGGGCGCTACTATTGAGCCATCCCTGCTCAACTAGACCCAAGAGGTTTGACAACTTAGACCGTTGTGTAATAATATCTGTGTAGCGGCGAAGAAACTCTGGAAAATTGGTTGTAGCTCCGAGATTCGACGTTCGTCAGTCTAAGGTAGGCCTTCTTTGTTTCAATTAGAAAATCATAAACGCTTGTCGGTAGATGATACTCTCTGATTGATTAGCAAAATGTGAGCAAGGTTAGCTGCCTCGGCTTATAATTATATCACGAGTCGTAGTTATAAGTACCTGAGTCATTCGTTTCCCTGTGCTCTTTGACTTCAATGATAGTGCTTCGCTCAACAGAGACTCATAATACTACTCTGAAAACTTAGCCCTATTTTGGCCCCCGCCACAAAAACTTGTGGCGGAAGTCGGCTCGTAAGATTCGACGAATTTGATCGTGATTCAAGCTTCAAGCAACAGATTGGGCCTACGCAGAGCCATCAGATTGGGCCTACGCAGAGCCATCTTTTTCGCTTTTCAATTATGAGTCAGTCCCTGTTAGCAAGATTTACTGCAGGGACACGAAGGACTTTGGTATTCACTTTAATTAATAGAGACCTATGTCAGTTCAAGCGGTTGAGTGAAACAGCGACGATTGTAGTAAATCAAGCATCCCAAAGTTTCCTTTTGCCGGAACGATATAATTAAGAGCAAGATCTAGTCTCGGGGGAACTACTTACCTCTTTACAATTAAAACCAAGGGATGTCACAAGATCAAGGTATGATATTGCCAAAACAAAGAAATATCCTATCAACCATTTTGATTTTCGGGCTTGGCGCTTCCCAATCATTATTACCTACAATTGAAAGACTTAAAAGTATATACAAAAAATAGGTAAGAATACCTCAAACAAACAAAGTTATCATATGAAAGATTGTATTGTGGCGGTTATAAATACATATTTGTTTATGTCTAATGAAGGTGCAATACTAAAACATGTATCTAAACGTCAGGGCTACTGATACCGGGCGAGTTTGAAAAGTTTGTATACGTTGTGGGCCTGTAGTATCCCACCTATTCATCAGATTTTTGTTTATTGTATTGCTTACATGTCAACTTAGATGCAAAATTTAGTTGATTAAAATTGGCCCAAGTAAGAAGCAATGTACGAAAATATTGTTCGAAATATCTCAAAATTGTTCACAATAACTCTAAAAGGCTTGATCAAATTTGCTAACAATTCAGCAGCAGGATACTAAAAATTGGCTAAAAGGCAGTTGCAACTGTATAAACTTAACGAGCAAACTCTTTATCTGAAGAAGAGATATGTATCGTTTTAACTGTGGAGCTGACATTTTGGCCATATTTTCAAATATTTTGGTCATATTTTCAAAGATGTTGAGGAAGACAAGATATTACAATTGCATGTATCTTGAGAACTATGCGACCTATTTCAACCAAGATTTGGGTATCTAAGTCGTATATAAGCACTTCTTTTTCTAATCTACATTAACTATCTTCCATTGGCTTTCCATAAATGTAATGTGACAATGTATGCTGATGATACAAGTATTTCATATGCTTTTAAAAACATTAAAGAAGTTAATACTACTTTGAATAGGGATCTCGATAGTCAAAATAAATGGTTGCAGGGTAACAAACTGTCGTTAAATGTTGTAAAGACGCAGGCGATGGTTATAGGTTCTCAACCAAACTTGAAGAAGATTGCTGAAAAGAAAGTAGACACTCCATCTTTTTCTATTGGAGGTTCTGATATTGATCTAATTAAAAATGTGAAATATTTAAGATTTCAACTTGACGGTAATCTTGATTGGGATCAGCACATGAAAGTTTTATGTGACAAAGTATCTCGAGCAATAGGCTTTTTGAAGTATGCTAAGAAATTCGTACCGAAAGATACTCTGATACAAATGTACCGTGGCATTGTCAAGCAAAATTTTCGTTACTGTTGCTCCGTGTGGGGAAGCTGTGGCGAAACTAGATTGCAAGCTTTGCAAAAACTGCAAAATCGAGCTGCAAGGATTTTCTCGAATTGCAGTTAAGATACATCTGCGACCCTTTTGATTAAGACCTTAAGTGCCTTACTGTCACTGACATGATAAAAAGTGAAACAGCTACGGTGACGTATAAAGCAATAACTGGCCTTGCACCTAGCTATCTTTCTAATTTGTTCACAACAAAGTCTGACCATAATATGATATAAGTTTGCGAAATGAAGCCACTGAACTCTATATCACAAGGATGACAACCTGCAAAGGACAGAAAGCGATATCTTTTCGTGGTGAAAACACTTGGAATCAGCTTCCCTTGGACGTAAAACAAGGAAATTCGGTTAATTCGTTAAAATCCACCTAAGAACCCATTTGCAGCCTTCCGCTTGAACATTTGTTGGAACTTTAAGTTCCATTCACCAGTTTTAATTTTTGCTAGGTTTTTGTTTTTATCACATGTACTTTAGTTAGATTTTAGCATTTGTAATAGACCTTTTCACAGAGGTCTGCGACGGCACGCTACTTTTCTGGAAGATGGCGGATACGCTGCGAGAGGGAATCCCCTTCGCGATGCAAACACTGAACTGGAGTTGCAGTTGGCGAAGTTGTTAGCGAAAAATAGCATTTAACTCCCAGTTACTGAGCAATTAGAGGGCGAGCAAGGCTTACAGAATCAAACTGAAGACTTATCTACTACATTACAGTGATATTTAGCATATTTTACAAGAAAACCTTCATTTCTTCGAGTTGTTTCAGCGAAGTTGGATTTTATGATTATTGATGATGAATGAGGGACTCCGTCAAACTAATTTTGGATTTTAGTTTATGAATCGAGCTTATTGCCCATTGACTGCTGCAGGAATATGAACGATCGTATATTTTAGGAACCAAATAATGATTTATATTTCTTCCCAATTCTGAAGCTACCAGAGCAAGCCTTTCTAAATCAATCAAGTTAGCTAAGAATAAACAGTTTCTTCAATTTCTTCGCATATGGGTTTACTGACAAACAGTGTGGCTTGTGATATTTCAAAATAAAGCACTACTGTGCATACTCCTAAAATAAGGCGACTTACCGGTTCAAAGCAGCTTCTCAACTTGCACGCTACTCCGGGGTTCTCATTTATTCGTACAATTATTGTTCAAAATGAAAGCCAAACACAGACTGCATTAAATTTTCCAACCAAGGCCTATGCCACCAAAATAATAAATGCCTTCAAGCAAAACAACATACTTCAGCAATTCTTTGACTTGGCCTCTCATCTACAATTGTAAAGCTTCCAGAACACTTTTTATTTGTTTTCGTTTGTAAAGCATATAAATTATTTGTTGCAAACCACTTTCTTCTTCTTTGATTTTGAGAAACAACAGAGAGAACGAAATGACGAATGCATTTATAATGGCGAATGTTTTCCCGCCAAAGTCTCTCTTTTGTTACGAGGCTAAAAGCGCACAGGAAATCTTTGCCTGCATACATTTGTACCAAAAGTGCACATGTCCCTTCGTATTCCTCTGGTTAAAGTGCAATATTTAATCTCCGTTTATTCATAAACAAAAATCTAAAATTGGGAAATAATCATCATACAATCCAAATTTACCAAACTCGAAGAAATAAACTTTTCCTTGTAAAGTATGCTAAATACCACCTTAACGTGATAGGTGACTATCTGTTTTCATGTTTTAAGCCTTTCTGGTCTCCTATGAACCATTTAGCTGGATTTAAATGCGAGATTTCATGCACAGCTTCTCCCACTTCAGCTCCCGTTCAGTGATTGCATCGCGAACTCGCGACGAGGTTTCCCTCTATTTGCCCTCCTCCAGAAAAGTAGCTCGCCGTCCCAGACCTCTGTGAAAAGGTCTATTAGTTTTTATTAGATAAAGTAATTTAATTCTATAAGTTTTTCACACGGCCTCCTGTAAAGCAGTCTTCGATTGATGGGGCCACCGTGTATAAGTAATTAAAAATGACTGAATGAATGAATGACATATCAGCTACACTGAATATTACCTGGATGCAATCTGATGAAAAATGGGAAAATTACAGCAGCACAAAAGGCTGAACATTTTTTTCTTCTGACTCATCCAGCAGATTTCAAACGTCTCCGAAATGATGTACTACTGCTTGAAAAATACAAGTCATACTATTTAAAGAATCTTCAGTATGTGTGCTCTATTTTCATTACTTTAAATCATTGTGATTTGATGGTTACACAATAGTTAAGCCTTCTTAGTTACAACTGCAAACATTGAGATCAGGCAAAAACTTGATTTTAAACGTAGTTTTGGAATTGAACAGAACCCTTCAAAGTTAGCTTGCACGAAAAGTTTCAAATTAATATGGTTCTCAACAGGATGCCCAACACCTAAAATGAATGTCGTTCTTGACGCAAAGGTTTTAGCATTTAACACACAGAACATTTAAAGAGCAAGTTTATTATGTTTCAAACAGGACTTCAGTTCAGTTCCTTCAGCTTAGTTTCCTTTCAAAATTCCACTACTACATACAAAATGCTTTAGAAAATAGCAACAATTAACTTAGCTTCGATAACAAATTACAAAAGATGAAAAAAGGGCAGACAAGAACTTTTACGATAAGATAACAGAAACAGTTGAGGTTTGTATTGAGAGCAATTTCTTAAAGGAGGAGCTCTCTCAGTAGTCAAACTAATCGAGGAGAGAAGACATGTTAATGTTAAAAATCTATTATTCAATTAGTAACATCTTTGAACATATTATCAATTGAACATATTATCAGAGATCAATTGATGCAAAAAGCAAATTAACTTATCCAAAAGCGATGCATCAGTTTAACAGCATAGGAGTCAAATCTTTAAAAAAACATTGTACAGTTGGTTGATGAATCATGGTGGTATAACTGCGGTAACAACATACGATTTTAAGTAGCTTAGATAAATTTACCTTGAATGAGAAATCACATGTCAAAATTATAAGACAAATAAGTTCGATTGCTTCTGTAACACCACAGGGCAAATTGGGTCTTCCTTGTTTGTTGGCAAGTGGGTCCGCACTTTTTCTGAAAAAGAATAAAAGATACTGGCTTCAAAATACAATCACCTATTTTGTACGTGTACCTGTTGATGGGAAACCTTGCTGGACATGGAGGGTCAAAAAAATGTAGCTACTATTTGAAAACTCGGGCTGCTAAAACCAACCAGACTTAAACGTTTTTTTGCCAGCAGCTTCGGGTTTCGCTGTTCGTCTTCATTTGGATGTTATTCGGCCTCGTTTGCATGCATTTACCGGGTGACCCTGAAACAACTTCACGAGCTAAATCGTGGCGCCTATTTTCCTGAAAGCAAATGTTATTGACACCTGCTCTTCATCACTGTTACATTGAAAGGTTTGGCTATCTTTTGAGATGCTGCTTGGTCAGTGTAAGCTATAAATACCCCGCAAAAAAGGGTTTCAAAATAAGATGATTTCTTCATTTCTCAGGGGCCGTTTACATGAGAAAGTCAAACCGGTTTGAAACTTCACCCCGATCTCAGTTGAACTCGGTGTCTGGTCAGAGCCCTATAAGTGTTTACATGGAAAACGCGATTTTAAACTCAAACCGGGGTGAAACTCAACTCGGCATTTCAAATCGGTTTGAAATTTCACCCCGCTTTGAAAACAACATGTAAACGCAAATTATTCTCAAACCGGTTTGAGATTAAGTGGTCTCGGGTTCAAAGTTCACATTGGCATTGTTTTTCTTGGCGCCAAACAGATGACGATGAACATTCTCTGCATTCTTGAAGTCATTCGATAAACAACACAGGTTTCAGACCGGGGCGAAACTTCATGTAAACGCAATAGGAAATAAGCTCTCGGGCCAATATTCAGATCAGGTGAAGTTTCAAACCGGTTTGAGTTTCTCATGTAAACGCACCCTCAGTTACAGTTAGACTATCGCCACCCTTTCCAGTCCATAATTCCAAATAGCCATTGGAGCATGAATTTTGGAAAAGGAGGAGAGATCAGTATTTTTCCAAGCAATAGATTTCTACGGACGACTTCAAATTTATCTGTGTGTTAAACCTTCACAAAATTTGGAGTTCACAAGGATAGCGATTGTTTCACTGATTGAGAAATTTAGGATATGAAATTTTCTTTGAATCGGGTTTCTCGGACAGCAGCCATAGCTTAAGGTTACGGTAAACGTTTGTAGGCCGAAAAAGCCAATTTTCGGATTTCTTCAAATCTCAGAAGCCCAACTTTTAAGAAACACAAAGATACCATATTTGAAAGTAAAAGAAATGTTGAAAAGCAGAGATCTTGATCGAAGGAAGGATACTACAACTTCTCATGCAAAGTTTGTCTGTGTGGCTTAAATTCGAATCCTAGCTTTTTGACCTAGTAAGCCGGGGCTATCTGTAAAACATGGAGTGTGGAATGATGGAATGGAATAATGGAATGGAATGATGGAATGGAATGATGGAATGGAATGGTAAATATGGAATGGTAGAGATGGAATGGCCAAACTACTGGTCCCTTTTGAATAAAAATTACACCAATGTGTTCCTTAAGATCTCCTTAGTTTATTTAGCGTATATTTTCTTTAAAAATCTATGTAGTTTCCTTAAATTTCGACTGAAACGACAAGCATGATAGCAGACTGTGTGGGCAGACATCAGTTAAGTGGTGTAATTGGCCGTAATTGATGCGAGTTGTCGAAAAAAATCTGTATAACATGGAGTGATGGAATGGAATGATGGAATGGAATGGTAAATATGGAATGGTAGAGATGGAATAGCCAAACTACTGGTCGGATTTGAAAAAAAATTACACCAATGTGTTCGTCAAGATCTCCTTAGTTTATTTAGCGTATATTTTCTTTAAAAATCTATGTAGTTTCTTTAAATTTCGACTGAAACAAACTGGTATTTACGTTCGGCCCACTTACTCACAGCTGTGGAATGTCGAGGGATCAATAGGGATTAAAACATAGAATAATCCGTTTAATCTTTATATGGTAATGGTGCCAAGATCAATATCANTACGCATCGAATGATGTATAGTTTAACTAGATTCCGCTAATAGTTTGGCTTTTGGGGAGAGAAAACCCAATCTTGGGCTACAAACGTTTACCGTAACCTTAGAGTAACTATGCAGCATCTCAAAAGAACGCATGTCTGTCAACTAAACCGTAATAGAAAGCATGTGCCAATAGCTTTTGATTTCAGGAGGCTAAAGTGCAATCTGGCTTGTGAACTTTTTTCGGTCGTCCGGTATGAATAGACCAATTAGGACGACCTACCGGGTGTTCCGAAGAAAAGTACTCCTGTTTGAAAGTCACCAAAATTCGATTACATATCCGATTTTCTGTTTTAGCAAGTAGATCAAAGACCAAATTATGTTCTCATGTCTAGCTGATCTTGTGATTGGTTTTAAAATTAGCCAATTTAGCCCCTTTGAAGGCTGCCCAGTTTTGAAGCATATTGCAAAACGCACTGATGATTACCAGATTAATTTCTTTTTGTATATTAAGCTTCAAGTTTTGGTCGTAACTGTAGGGGAGAAAAGCAAACTAGCATTGGAGACTTGAATGATAATGAAATTTCAAAATTGAGGTTCTAAGGCAAGATTTACAATGGTGCTTAAAGAGTTTAGCTCAGAATAAGGGTTTTCAACCTGTCATTTCATACCCTTTAAGTAATGAAAACAAATATTTTAATGTCTTTAAATATATTTGGATCATCGACAGAACATATCAAAAAGAAGCTTTTTTTGATAGGTTTGAATCAAGTTTTGGTGATTCTTTTAAACGGGATTCCTTTTTTTAGGACACCCGGTAGCAATTGAAGAACAATTGTCCCAACTCGGGAATTTAGTCCAGCAAAAGTGTACACATGACAACGACTCCTTGTTTGAACGATGTCTTTTACATTTCCAGACTGAGTTGAATTAAGGCAGATCGATATGGGATGAAGGTAACATGTCTAAATTAGATATACTTACGTCAAAGAAGAAGGCCATTCTATGAATGCAAGGGCGAGAAGGACCATGATTGTGATACGGAGTATCCTAAAGTAAGAATTAAAATCAGCTCGTTCACTTTATGATTTCTAAAATCATCTAGATTACAATGTTATTTGTTTCTACCTAGCATCCGAAGGTAGTTTTCAGGTAAAATGTGAAGCTAAACTTACGAAGCAGTGTCTTGGTCCTTCCTCTCCATGTGACCACGCCTCGTGTTTCCTTTAGTCTGGAATTAAAGAGGGTTGTCGACTCTCCTCGCTCTAGGTAGGTTACCAAAGATGATCAACAATAATGTCTATTGGAGTAAGGAATCCGTGAAGTATTCTGTTATGGCCCAAAACGAGAGGAGATTTGCATACAAGAATTATCTACATTGCATGTTTGGCTAGCAAAGTGCTCAGATAGTTAAACATTACTAATAAGTTCATTCTATCAAAGAAGTTCCCAACAAATAATCAGGTACGTTTTATCTATCATGTTTCTTTATCGTATGCTTTTTAGTAGGCACCTTGCGCTGTTTTTTGTTTGCACTTGAGTCCAAAACATTTGGCGGGAAGCCAAATTCAGAAAAAACAGACCATTTTAATCAACAGGACAAGATTTTCGCACAAAAACAGCAAAAAGCTACAGTTTAAAATGGGGATGGTTGTGTTCCCTAGGTTTGCATCTGTTAAATTATTTACTCACAAGTTTAGACATATTTGATTCTATTGACTTAAATGAAAAAGGGTTGATCAAAATCTTGTCCCTTTACTTATTTGGGGTAATGAGCTAAACCTTGCGTTTGTTCTTGAATATCGAAACATGAATTTTCAGTGGAAAGGAGATACATAAAAGCTTTTCCCGCACTAATGGAAATGTATTTTCGTTACGCTCAAAATACAACGTAAAAGTATTTACGTTACGTCTACCCCATTGCATAGTTTTGAAAGCATGAAGTACACCGGATATTTCTAAGAATTGGGAACAACAAAAGTAAAGATTAAAGTTTTGTAAATACTTTAGATGCAAAACTTTTAAAGGTGACCTGAAACGAAATTTTTTATTTGCAAAAGCCAATAGCCTGGTTGAACAACGAAGAACGCCGCTTTCAGTTTTTCCATATCATGTTTTGTTCTGGAATAATTCCCCATTTTATGGTTGGAGCTGATGACGTCATTTTGTTTGCAAAAAGCCAAGAAAACAATTGATATCGACAAAATTTCTTACAACAAAGCCTGAAAACCCAAAGCTTTTGTACTGGACTTTCTTTTCATGAGATATATGATATTTCTGGGCATTTTTTGTAGCACTAGCATACTTCAGCAGCAGATTTAATCGCAAACATAGTCATTGTCACCAATTTTTCTACTCTCTGCCTATACTTTACTTATAAATATGCAAACAAAATGACGTCACAACTTCAAGACACAAAACAGCGAATATCTCCGAAACGAAATAAAATATCACATAACTTTAAACGTCATCACCAATCAAACCAGTTTGTCATTTCCTTTTGCGAATAAAAATTTTCGCTTCAGGTCCCCTTTAAGACCGAAACGAAAATCAATCGCGTTTTGCGTCTTTGCACGATTTTACCCGAATAGGAGATCCACTGTTGTTCTCGTGTCAAAAATGCAAAGGTTTGCTTTGCCACTGCCTCAGTAAGAAAAGTTCGGTACTGTAAGAGCCAGCCGTGGACTTTTTAATGTAATTGCAATGATATTTGAAAAGTAGAAAGACACTGATTCGATTTTACTTCGTTTTTGGAGGGCTTATTTGATAAGGATGAAGAACATCCGGTTCGGCTCTATTGAAAGATTATTTGCCCTTGTTGTACAATCAAGCAAGAACTAAGATCGATTAGGCTGGATCTGGTTGGTTCATTCAAAACACAGCTGAATACAATATGCACCAACAATCAAGCCAAATGTGTTGACCAGAAATGCCCTCAGTATATTCTGTGTGGTTTCGTTTTCATAACGAATTGCGGTAAAGTCCTCAAATAAGCCTCAACCTTAAAAAATGTTCCTCCCATCAAATAAGCACCCATCTCAGACCTTGTTTTAACAACTAAGCCTCCCTCCAGTAAACCCTAAGGGAGTTTATCAATTCCGCACAAAATACAATTTTACATTAATAGTTCGTTAGAGATTAATGTAAAAACCTATGCTACTACATGTTTCCAATTCAAGTATATACTTAAACTGTTGCAATAGGCAATATTGGTAAAGCTTTGGTTCATGGTTAATCGCAAACTGAACTTTAAAGGTCCACATCTCAATCTTCAAGGCACTAATATTGATCAGTAGAGAGGAGATTATAAAGGACAAATTCGAGGTTGGCATGATTCGTCATAAGATGAAGATTGTACTGCTATAAATAGTGCAGTGTATCGAACTTTTATCCAGCATTTTTCGTCTCTTCTCTGAAAAAGTTAGATATTCAAATGATTTAGTGTACAATGACGTCACCTTACTCAAAAGTCGGTGTGCTGTGACGTCATATTCAACCCGACCGAGGCTGATCTATTGTCTGGGGTGCGCCCTGACGTCATAATATTGCGTCTAAATCGTGGCCATCCTACTTGTCGCACAACAGTACAAAATGGCGCCAAGAATCAGGCTAGTTTAGGCCTAAGTTATTGAAAGTTTGACTGAAGATTGCAGTTAAGAGCGTGAAAAGCTAAAAAAGACTTTGAAATCTTGCTTAAACAGAAAGTAAGCATATTTTATGACATCGTTTCAAGCAACCCCAGATTTGTCATTTAAAGAGCCATTGTCACCCAGGATCCTTTACGGGCACGCTGCAATTTCAAACTGTCTGAAAATTAAATCTGGCCTTAGAGGAAAATATGGATCCACACTCCAGTAGTTAAACTGATAGGAAACTTTGACTTTAGTGGACTTTTCTATCAGTTCAACTACTGCAGTGTGGATCCTGCTTGGCCAAATTTTATTTTCAGACAGTCTGAAACTGCAGCGTGCCGGCAAAGGACACTGGGTGACAATGGCTCTTTAAGTCACCCATCGAGTACTATGATTTATTAAATATCGGCAGGATTAAGCAGTAAATTTACCATTGAACTCAATTTGTAACCTCCCTTTTGGGACACCGGGTAGAAAGAACAATCAGATACGTACCATCTCACAATCCGCGAGTGATATGTCCGATAGAGGTTGAGTGATTTTGCGTCCACCTTGTGAAATACTGAGCGATGCTGAAACGAAATAAAATATTACAAACAAAGGCGAAAAAAACTTGTTTTCATTTCCTAAAAATTGGAAATGGTCACTTGCTCTTCCAAATGCAAGGATCGTCCAAACAACCGGGTAAGTCAAATAAAATTATCAGAGTTCTCCAAATATGCGACAATGCATTGTGCATCAATTTCCATTGTCCAAAGGCCAAGGCAAAGGCCAACTTAAAATCAGTCGTTCCATTCCAGAGTTATGAGAAGCTACTTTTATATGGCCTGAAATAGGGCTACGAATTTTGTGGCCAGTCTTCAGCTTTAGAATGATAATAATTGCATCATTTACCTCTTAAGAAATTGAATAAAATTGCTATTTTTGCTCCTTATCAACCATCTGGTTTTCCAGAAGCCTTAATTTTAGCTTTAACCTGTTATACATCAGTGACCCTTGAGTAAATAAGGGCACACAAGGTGCCAAACTTTAAGTTGAAACATGTTCTGTTAGAGGAAAATTGTTAGAAATATGATGATTTATGTTTAAGTTATGACTTTTGCGTTACCCCCGTTATTTAGAGACAATAGGATAATAATGGTGAACTCTGATTGGACAACTTAGCGTTGTTGCTGTTGTCGTTTAGCAAGCGTTTTTAGACTTGAAAAGTCTTCCCGTTTTTGTTGTTCAAGTTTGTTTGCTTCGTAGAAAAGATGTGATACATTTTAGTCTTGATTTATCTGTGTTTTTCCGAGCAAAAGTCTGCTGAATTCTAACAGGTTATGGGCCCAGAAAGCTCAGGATTGTTTGTGGGCTATTGCAGCTCTGGCAGACGTGACATTTATTCGTACTCGTTGGAAAACAACACGCTGTAAGTATGAGGAAACATGGCGGAGATCACAAAGATCGAGCCGTTGAACGGAAACAATTATCAGTCATGGAAGTACAACATGAAGCTAGTTTTGATAGAACGTGGCTTGTGGGGCTTTCCTCAAGACGGACAAGAAATACCTCCACAACATACAGACTCAGTTGGTGTGAGGAACGCTTACAGATTACGTTAGAACAAGGCTAACTCATTAATCGCTTTGAGTGTTGATAAAAATTTGCAAGTGCACATTGCCTCTACCGTCAACCCAAAGGAGGCGTGGGACATTTTAAACAATCATTTTGAATTGTATCGGTTACACAAATCGTGCGTTTGAATCGTAAATTTTATGCAGCCAGCATGAAGGAAGGTGAAGATTTGATGGAGCATATAACGTATATGACTTCGCTTGCTGAGCAGTTACGTGAGATGAAAGAGGATATTTCGTCGAAGAAATTTGCAACTGTTATCCTTGATAGCTTACCGGAGTCATATGATAACTTTATGATGAGTTTAAATGCAAGAAATGGTGAAGAAATAGAATGGGATGATATTAAATGATTACTGGCTGAAGAATTTATGAAACATAAAGAGAAGAAAGAAAGACATGCTTTTGACGATGCACTGTTTGTGAGAAAGGGAGCAACCTTCAACAGAGGAAGAGTGGTGGTCGAGGAAATAATTCCCACAGAGACTCATATGGCGGTAAACCATTTTCATATAATAAAGTTCAGGAGCAACAACACTGTGACGATCGGAGAGAGGCGAGAAGGCCTAAATGTTTCAAGTGGAGTCAATTTGGTCACATTGTAAAAACTGTCCACAAAATAGGAGAAATACTGCAAGAAATGAGCATTCCAACCTTGCTGAAAATAGTTTCTCAGATGATGGCAAATCAGTCGAATTTGAAGATATGGCATTATTATCGAGCACTACAAATCGTACCAATGAATGGTTTATTGATTCTGGTGCAAGTAAGCATATGACGTATGACAGAAGTATCATGATGGACTTCGTTAAGTATGAGCATCCACTGAAGATATATTTGGGTGATAGCACAGTTGTGTTGGCTCAAGGTGAATGGACAGTAAGGCTTCCTACATGTGATGGCTCTGATGATGTTTTTCTTGCCTTACATAAAGTATTGTTTGTACCCAAATCGACAAAGAACTTATTGTTAGTACCAGCAATGGCTCAAATGGGAGCAGAAGTTCGTTTTGATAAGGTGAAATGCACTGTGTTCAAGGATGGTAAGAAAATAGACGATTACGGAAAAGATGGCGTCGGGGGGCATTTGACCAAGATGCATTGCGTTCTATAATGGAATCAACGGTGATTCTATAGAAATTCGATCACTAAACGCAATGCATCTTGGTCAAATGCCCCCCGATGCCATCTTTTCCGTAATCGTCTATTACCATTTGATTTGTTTTGGATGGCAAGCTGTACATAGTAAACATTCCAGAATTTGCTCAACTTTCAACAGCATCAAATCTAACATCGCTGGGGGGTATGGCATCAAAGATTGGGACATTTAAACCATGACTATGTTAATCAATTGGCGAAGATCAAATCTTGTTGATGTTNACCATTTGATTTGTTTTGGATGGCAAGCTGTACATAGTAAACATTCCAGAATTTGCTCAACTTTCAACAGCATCAAATGTACCATCGCTGGGGGTATATTAATCAATTGACTATGTTAATCAATTGGCGAAGATCAAATCTTGTTGATGTTATGAAGATTGATGATACTGTTTCTTATGAGAAGAATTGTGAATCGTGTGCCCTTGGGAAAATGCATAAACATTGTTTTCCTAAAAGGAGTCAATATCGAGTAACTCAACCAATGGAGATTATACACACTGATATATGTGGTCCAATGCAAGTTGAATCTATGGGTGGTAGTCGATATATATTGATGTTTACTGATGATTATTCAAGATACACTACCGTTTACTTTCTAAGGAGTAAAGATGAAGCCCTGTCAAGATTCAAGGAATTTGTAAACTTGGTAGAAAACCAGACTGGACGTAAAGTGAAGAAGCTAAATATTTTCATTGACAAAGAAAAGGAGCATGTCAAGGTTATTCGAAGTGATAATGGAGGAGAATATACGTCCAAGAAATTTGCTGAATATTGTGCAGAGAAGGGGATTTCTCATCAATTTACCAATCCTTAATGCCCTGAACAAAATGGAATTTCTGAAAGATTAAATCGTACAATCATTGAAGCAACCAGATCAATATTTTACAGGACCCTTATTGATAGCAGTATCTTACTTGTACTGAAAAGGCTTATCCTGTATAAATATGCAGTATTATTATTATTATTATTATTATGATTCATCATGCAAAGTTGCCACTACAATTCTGGGCAGAAGCAGTTAACACAGCTGTTTATTTACATAATCGAAGTCCTAATGTAGCATTGAAGGATAAAACTTCTTTTCAATGGTGGTTTAACAGAAAACCTGACATTTCTAATCTACGAGTATTTGGCTGTGTTTGTTACATGCATGTTCCGGATGGTCAACGTCGAAATTTGGATCCAAGTCAAGCAAAGGAATCTTTGATGGTTATCCTGAAGGTACAAAAGGATATAAATTGTATGATCCAAAGAAGAACAAGTTTGTTCGAAGCAGAAATGTTCTATTCTATGAAAATAAGTCCTATTATTCTGATTCAGAAGCTAAATCAGATGATGTTACAAAGATACTTTTTCCAGAAGAAGAGGATGATTTTGAAAGCATTATCGAACATCCTATTGATTTCGTGAATTTGCCTGAAGTACCAGAGGATATCGCGCCAACGGGAGAAAGGAGTGAAGATAATCCTGTGAAGGCGACATATGAAGAAATATTCATGCAACAAATCAGAAACATAGGAGCAAAACGAGAGCGAAAGCCTAACAAGATTAATTGAAGAGATTTCGGGCTATGCTGAACATTGTTTAATCACAAAATCGTTAACGTCAGAATCTGACGAACCAAAATCTCTTAATAAAGCTTTGCATGGTGAAAATTCTGGTCAATGGAAGCAAGTTATGGATTCTGAATACTCTGTTTTAATGAAGAATGAAACGTGGGAATTACTACCACCACCTGAAGGAAAGAACATTGTATGTTCACGCTGGGTTTTAAAGATCAATCGTAATGCAGATGGTTCATTAGATCGTTTTAAAGCAAGGCTTTTCGCTCAAGATTACTCACAAACAAAAGGATTTGATTATGATGAAGTTTTCTCACCAGTTGCAAGATACTCTGCCATAAGCTCCTTACTTGCATTAGCAAATGCACATGATCTTGAGGTACATCAGATGGATGTGAAGACAGCTTTTCTAAATGGACCAATAGACTCTGAGATTTTCATGACACAACAAGAGGGGTATGTTGATCCAGAAAGACCAAACTATGTTTGTAGACTAAACAAGAGTATTTATGGGCTAAAACAATCAGCTCGTTGTTGGAACTCTACTCTTGATCAGCATTTGAAATCATCTGGTTATCGTAAGAGCAATGCTAATGGATGCATTTACATCAAGTTAATTGAGAATGCAGATGGACATATCAGTTTTGTCATAACGGCTGTTTATGTCGATGATATTATTCCAGTGTCGAATGATATTTCTATGCTCAATGCGGAGAAAGCATCCTGCATTGGAGAAAGCAGATTTGAGATGGTTGAGAAGGGAGAAGCACATCATGTTCTTGGAATGTCTATCAAACGAGACAAGAAAGCAAAGCCATTGTTTATAAGTCAACAAAATATATAGAAAATGTGCTGCAACGTTTTGGGATGGAAGATTGCAAACACGTCTCAACTCCTCTTGAATAGGGTAAAAAGTTTCAAAAGTTGTCAGATGATGAAGAGTCCTTTGATACACAAACGTATCAACAAGCAATTGGATGTCTGACGTATGCATCAACTGCTACCAGGCCTGATATTGCAGCAGTTGAAGCTCTATCTCGTTACATGTCAAACCCAAGCAAGGATCACTGGATAGCTGTTAAGCGAATATTACAGTACCTGAAAGGAACATTGAATTATGGACATGGATTTTCTGATAGTGAGAATGATGCGAAAGTCGTTGGTTTTGCTGATGCAGATTGGGCAGGTGATGTCGATTCTGGATACGTTTTTCAAACTGGTAACTGTACTGCGAGCTGGTCCAACAGAAAACAAGTTGCTCTAGCAAAATCTACAACTGAGGCTGAATATGTCTCTTTAAGTCTTGCAACACAGGAAGCTATCTGGATACGTCAATTGATGAATGATATTGGAAACAGAATGACTTTGCGATGGATAAATGTAAAATCCTGATGTACGCCGACGATACAGTAATATTCTATTCGGATAAATCAGCAAAAGCCGCTGAGGATGTCATAAACCATGAAGCAGACCTTGCTGGGAAATGGTTTACCGACAACAATTTGATAATGAATCTAAAGAAAGGCAAAATTAAATTTGTCATGTATGGAACAAGTCAAAAGTTATCAAGGCAACCATCGTGCCATATTGCAATTGAGGGAACAGACATTAATCAAAGCAACAGTCATGAATATCTTGGTATTACCCTTGACCATCATCTGACACTGCAACAGCAAATTAATAAGATCTATAAGAAAGCCTCAAGTCGCTTGAAACTGCTGCAACGAATTCGACCAAATATTAGCCCACACGTAGCAGAGAAGATATACAATGTAATGATAAGGCCAGTCCTTTTATATTGCTATCCAGTGTATATAAGCTTGGGTGATAACGCCAAAGCTAAATTGCAATCAATACAAGACAGAGCCCATAAAATTGTGGCCAGTGATAACGACATATCCCTGAATTGGAACAGCCTCGAGCAAACGCGAAAGAAACGAATCTCAATTGATGTTTTCAAGTCAATCAATGGGATTTGCACGGAATCGCTAAAGAACATATTTACAAAATTTGATCATGGCAAAAATACACGTGGAAATGGGTCTCTTCTCGTACTACCGAAAGTGAGATGTGAGTCGGGAAGAAAAACTTTCGCTTTTCAAGGAGCGTCTATATACAACAATTTGCCAAGTGACATTAGAAATGAAAAGTATTTTATCAACTTTAAAAGGAAAATAAACACACAGAGTTTTTAAATTCAACCTGATTGTTANATACTCTGTGACTCACTTCTTCACCATTATGTGCAATCATATACAGAAGCATATATTTATACAAGCTAATACCCCATTCACACTTGCAAGTTAAACCAGCTTAAACTAAACCAGGTTATCGAATGGGGTCTTCTAATTGGTCAATCCAACAATTCGAATGCATTTGATTGGTTTAAATTTAACCTGGTTTAGATAAAGCTGGTTTAACTGCGTCAATGTGAATGCGGTATAAAATTCCTACCAATAGTACAGCACAGGAATTGAATTCAGCCATGTGCCAATTTCATATCATTGTCTTACTCAAGATCACTTTACTGCGAATTTAGCAAGAGAAAACCTTTGCAACTTGCTTCTATTCCCAAAACTAGTTCTTCAAAATTTTACAACCCACATTCATACACACAAAATGAAACATTTGGAGAAAGACAAGCAACAGCCCAAGAGCAACAAAACAACTTGAATATTTTTGTTATTTTAAAACTAGTTACCTCTTTTCCTGTTTGTTTCCCTTGATTCCCTGGCCTTTTTCTTTTCAGCTTTGATCTTCTTGGTCTGTGTGGTGTCCTTGATTCTTGCTTGTCCTGATTTTCTTTTATATGGCATTTTCCCTCTTCTTTTAGCTTCTTCATCAAGCGCTTGAGAAGATTCTTCTGCTATGAGAGGTTGATCCAAGTTTATATCATCTATATTCACAACTCCTTCTCTCTCTAGTTTACTCGGCTGTCTTGCACTTTTGCGTCCACCTTCCTGCAAAGGGAAATACATTCCACACTAAGAGCACAAAATTGAGAAAATATAATCAACTGAAAATTATGCATACTGTCAACTAGACTGACAACGTGATTCCTTGTATTTGTCAATGTTTTTAATCTGATGTTTTTATTTTTCTCTCATTACAAGGATTCACAACCAAACAGATTCTAAACAGAGACTAAAATCTGAAGTAAAATCTGAAGTAAAATCAACCGTCTTCTATCCTTCGAACGTTGATAAGAAAAGTTGAATGACTTGACGGATATTCCAACCATGATCTATAATACCAAAAAGTGAAGAATCTATAACTCATAATATCCAAATAAATTCTAATAGCACTACTCAGATTGTTTTAGGCTAGCTTTCTCTATGATTTAAAGCCAGCTGTAGGATATTGATGTGTCCAAACTACACTTCCCCTTTGTTACGCAAGACATTCTGTCTCTCGAAAGCTTTAAAAAATTTGATTTTATGAGCCACTTAATTATGAAGCAAGCTCTCCAGAGATTAACATAGATTTTCCGTTACAATAAACAGCAATGAGGGCCCTAGCTCAAAGATATCCATCATAATACATAACTTCCAAAAGGCAAAGTGGCTGAACCTTGTCCAAGGAATACAAATGAGTGTATTGTTACTAAATTCAGTCAATTTGCATTAACAGCAGAAAGATACAAATACTAAAGCACATGAAGGACACTGGCCAGACACCATTCTCTTTCAATACTGTTCCAAGTTCAACAGTAAAATAAATAGAGCTCTAACTTTGGTTTAAGGTTGCATATCTATTTCCCCATTTAACACCAATTGGGGTTAAATGTGTAGCTGGAAATGAATGTTTTGCAAGGTAATTTGTTTTGGAATATTTGATGTTGTGCAAAGATTTTTAGGATGTTTTTGTTAGCAAGGGATAAAAGATAACTTTTCAAAATTCTCAGAAATCTTTTTCATGTGTTGGCAAAAGGTCCTCGCAACATTCTGCTCCCATCCACAAGCGTATATTGCTTTTGCAGAACTAAAATTCCATGATGAGCAATGATCCCCAATTTTTCCAATTGCTGCTGGCACGATCAATCTCAAAGAATCAAATTTGGATCAATACCATCTCACATATTATTCATACTCAAGCCATGATGTTATTGTCAGTTGAGTTGTTGTTTAGACGTCATCCTGTGCTATCTTCACTGCTGTATCAGGAGAATGTAGAGTGAATCTTTTCATTCTTGAACCAAACACCAAGCTTCCATAATAAAATATTCTCATCAGTGGTTTTCATCTCTCTCTCGTCTCTCACAGTACCAAAAGTTGGTGGAGTCTGGCCAGCATTTCCTATCAGTGACCATTTCCTATCATATACTTTTCCACTGCTAAATATTTTTTTGAAACTTACATCCACTGCATTTTCTTTGGGTGACTTTGGTGCCTTGGTTATTTCATTTTCATTTCCAGTCATAGAGGGGGGGAAGGTCCAATTTTCGCTTTTTCCGTTGTGTAGCGCAGTTCTTGGATATTTGTATTCTTTTTGGCTCATAAATACTCTCCATTTAATGACGAATCGAATGGTGTATAGTTTATACGTCTTATTTCGTGTGTGCGACACTCCAGAGAGAAAACGCCGAGAGTAGTCACTGAAGGGGTACAGTAACCTTAAGCTGGTTTAACTATGTCAGTGTGAATGGGGTATTATTCCCCCAAGTTAAACTTGATGACAAACAGACACAACTTGAGGAATAGTCTTTGTATTGAGTTGTAAGATATATAACTGAAACAATGGTCGATACCATGTTCAGTGTAACCCCTAAAATAACAAAATCTAAATAAAATCTAAGGATACTTTGTGACTTTGTAATTTTCAATTTAAAAGCAAATACTGGATTCTACATTTCAATATTTAAAAAGAAAGTTTTATCATGGGAAACAAGACTGTCTGAATGAATTCAACATGCAATGCTGTTTCTCGCTTTGTTGCCTTATCCTGTGTATGTGCTATGCACTATGTACCCAACTGGTGTGACTACTAGATATGCCACTTGCTCCAAATTGAGTTCAACTTTGTAGAATAATTATTGTTGTCCCATCAATCAGGCACATGGCGACATTACGAAAGTTGTGGCACGGAGAGAAACAGCACAGTGTATCAACACATATTTTTTAATAATAAGAAACCGCTTATAAGAAACTTTAGGCTCAATTTTTTTAAATTATGAAGAAACTTTTGTAATTTGCAGCTACAACTTTCCTAGGTCATACAAAAACGTTTTGATGCTCTGCAGTATTGATAAATGTTTTGAAATTGTTTTGAGTGCAATTCTGCTAATACTGTTTTGATATCTTAATAGGTACTTTTGAAGCCCATTTAAAAAGTAGATCAATTCTAAAGAGCAAAAATGGCCTAAAACTTAAAAGAAACTAGCCACCAACCCTGGACCCACTGAGTTTCTTATAAAAATGCCTGTACATATCTACCATGCAGTATCCTGTTGCCCATGCTGTTATAAGGTACTACAGTCTATCTCAAATTAGATGTCACTTGAGATTTGTGATAATGGAAAAGTACTCATGCAAAACATTTCAGTTGTCTTTATTCGCGGACATTTTAACGCGACATCTAATTTGATGCAGACTTTAATATAATGGCGTCCCAGAAAAATGTACCCACGTTTGAAAAATGGTAAACAGCGAATTTGGTAGCATTTTCAATTGATTGCGCATTTTCACTTGAGAGAAAAAAAATTCAGTGCAAACCAAAATAAAAATTCGAAAGATATTCAACTTTCAGAGAACGGGTTTTTGCGCTAGAGAAATCCTTTTTCTGATGTGAAGCATGTTTCCGTATGAATTCGCCTCAATTTATTTTGATTTCACCCGAAAATGATTTAGTGAAAATGCTCCTTTTGTTAAGCTTGGATTGGACGGCCTTCTAAATCTCCTGCTCCGAAAGGCAGAAAGTTTGGCAGACTTCGGAAAGCTTCTCATTTTCATTAGCGAAACACCATGGTGAATCCAAAACGTACCGTTTTAAAGATTTTGTATTTGATTGGAAAATATGTTTCCGTATCTGCGAAGTCTAATATTTTCAGAATTTGGTATGTTTAGAATTACCAATCAAATACACCACAGAACCAGTTGCTTAGAATTTCCTTGAGCATCTTAGGACCGCAGTTCAACGAACGAAAACCAAGGTCCAAATATTTTACATCAGCGATCGATTCATCCTTAAATGAGCATTTTGAAAAATCGGAGCATTTTGAAAAATGAGTTGAAAACGGCCAATACCAGATTCATTAGCAAGACGCTATTGAAGAGGTGAACTCGAGCTTGTTTTGCGAATTCTTACATACTTAGCAGTCCTATCAACAAGTAGTTTGAATGGGCTCAAGTTCAGTATATCAAGTAAAGATGAACCCATGGCATGGGTCATTGGTTATATTAGACAGCAATGTTTCTTTCTGTATAGCGTGTGGGTGAGTAATGAATATATTGATTATATATATATCATTGCACCAATAAAATCTTTTGAATGAATCACTACAAATGTCACGATTTTGACTTTCTTGTCCATTTTGATGATTTGTTCGATTTCATAGACTTTTCTAACTGCTTAACTTTCTCAAGAATTCTTTTCACATGTCCAATTTTCGTTATTCCAAGCTCCTGGAAAGTAAACAGAAAACAGGGATCATTTATGGCTCTGCAGGGTGTGCAAAAAAATGTATACAGCTGCGATAAACCTAACAAATCCGTTTGTTAAAAGTTTGTTGCTTGGCAGAAAGGCCCACTTAGATACATATATATCATTGCACCAATAAAATCTTTTGAATGAATCGCTACAAATGTCACGATTTTGACTTTCTTGTCCACTTTGATGATTTGTTCGATTTCATAGACTTTTCTAACTGCTTAACTTTCTCAAGAATTCTTTTCACATGTCCAATTTTCGTTATTCCAAGCTCCTGGAAAGTAAACAGAAAACAGGGATCATTTATGGCTCTGCAGGGTGTGCAAACAAATGTATACAGCTGCGATAAACCTAACAAATCCGTTTGTTAAAAGTTTGTTGCTTGGCAGAAAGGCCCACTTAGATACAAAATTTTTGGTTCATTGAAATTAGTCTCGCTGTCAATAAATATGAGCGATTTTACAAAAAAAGTGGTTCGCAAGATCAGTGAAATTTTCCATGCATGTGTAAAGTTCAGAAAAATACCACAAATAATTGCTTTTGCTGGGATCATTCTCAGTAAGGGCTGGGTTGATATTCTACAGACGCCCAATAGGGTCTCTTGGAGCATTTTAAAAATAAATTGCGACTAAAAAATCAAACTATCTCTTCTAAGGACACCCATACTATGATTAAATATTGATTTACCTTCTTTTAATTGTTGTTGTCTTCTTTGTTTTGTCTTTCCCTGTCTTTGTCTTTGAGCAACACTTCAACTGAACTTGGCCTACTACTTTCAGTTCAGTTTGTTCCCTTGTATTCCTATGTGTTAGTGCGCCTTGGCAGAAGAAAAGGTTTCAAACCCACTTACTTTTCTTCCGCGAAGGCGAACTAATACACAGGAATACAAGGGAGTTAGATACGAATGAGCAGTTAGGCCAAGTTCTGCTGAAACGTTGCTCAAATACGAAGACAGGGAAAGACAACAAAGAAGACAACAACAATTAAAACTAGGTAAATAAAGATTTAATCGAAGCATGGGTGTCCTGACACCCTTGGTTCTAAGATGAATTCGTTCAATCAGTTTATCCATGACTTTCAAAGAAGCTCCAACAAAAATTTCGATGTGAGAAATATTTCCCTATCTTTTCACATGAGTTCATCTACAGACCGTACGGTAAAAGTAGACTTCACTTTGTAAAATGCACTTACATGCAGATCAGCTTTTTCCAATGCTATAAGTTCTGGTCCCCTGATATCATGTTGTCGAAATATTTCTCTGTACTCTCCACACCCAACGGAATCAAGCCATATGCCAACTTCTGTTATTCCCCATTCTGCCACTCGTCTCTGACTTAAAGCGTCTGGGAAATCGAACAGATTTATCATCAAAGAAACCAAAAAGTTAAAAGGAACAGATCTTTAAATCATATATACCAGAAAACCCAAAAAACTGCAAGTTTAGAAAATTCAAAACAATTTGATTGAAATTTATGTTGTCGATCTCTTTTAGTAAAATTAAATCCGATTTTTAGGGAAAAGCTATAACTTTTGATTTCGTGTGAATGCTCGAGTCCAAAAATGACATATAACAAGAGCTTTATCGAGGGCATAAGAAACTAAGTTGCCCCTTGGGATGCCCCTTGAAAATCAGCATTGCTGAAGGGCTACCCTCCTTAAACATTTGAAATAAATAAATGGGGTAGTGGGGTTAAAAATTGCAAGGACTCTGCTATCAAATGTAATTCAGATGGTTTAGAACCTCACTAAAATCTTTAAACTAAAAACGGAAGTCGTATTTTTCTTATTCGTTCCCATGAAAATTTCGGTGGATAAAATTTTCAGTAACCTACAACTTTGGTAACTTTACTTTCGATGGCAGGCTTAGATCGTAATTGAATTATACTTATACCAAAGATTTTGTAATAAATCAAAGTTAATTTTCATTAAACTCACAAGCTTTGGAAGAAGCTCTTGTTTAGTCAACAAGATGATTAGCGTTTGCACTAGACGTAAGAGAAGAACCAAACATTTTGATTAAATAAAAGAACTAGGTTTACCTTCTTGTTCCCTTCGACTCGATTTATCTTTAGTTTGCTTCGAGAACAAGCTGAACCTTTCCTTCATGCATGACTGCGTTGCTCGTTGCATCTTTTGCTGTGTAATATAGGAAAAATAATTACAAAATACTTACAGAACATTTTACGAGCAGGTACAATTGGACCTTTGTTTGTGAGAATCCACGAGGGATGCCTGACAAGCAGATCACTAAAACTCATCAGTCCGCAGTGAAAAATCGTGCACAAGGGTTGTGTGTATGGATAAACTGTGAAAGATTATTGGCATTCTATTTTCAACTACTGTTCTCGATACCAATACCTCATCCTTCAGTACAAGATACACAATGGAATCCTTCTGCCAGACCGTTTTTAATTTGTCATGAAAGACCCTCAAACAGGTCTCTGCCTGACTGAAAGGCCTTTCAGGGAGAAGAAATGTCTATGGCCCGATTGATACAAAATTCTTGTTTTTGAAAAACTTCAAAAGACAGCCGACATCATTTCTTTTAAGACATTCTCTAGCTGTGGATCAGAGCAACAGCACACAAAGAAATAGAGCTGATCCTAGCCGACATTACCTCACGTTGTCACTTTCATACCACAGTTTACAAATTTATTTGGTTTCATTTTTCCATAGAGAAATAAAAGATGCAGAAAAGATCCTACTTCTGCAAAACTTCTCTTAAAAAGGAACAGATTATCAATACTGACCTCTTCTTCAACTCTGACTGATAAAACAGATTGTTGTTCTACAAATTTTGATAGCTCTGTATCGGCTTGTGATAATGCTGATACGATCTTGCCCTCCATTTCACTTGATAGTTCCTAAAAATGAGAAATTATAACAGGTAAACTTTCTACATGAGATGCAATTTCGTTTTTCTAACAGTCATAAAATACAGTCATTAACTTTTGGCCATACGGCTTCAAAGTTTAGTCAAAACTGAGGTCCTAGTTCTTAACAATTGGCCTATTTGGAATAGCGACACTCGAACACTTCAAAGATCGTGATTCCAAAGATGGCTGTAGCAAACTATTAGAGCTGTCAGGAATGCTTCTTCCTTCACAAAGGTCAGGAATGCTTCTTCCTTCTACATTACTGTTTATAAAAGCTGTCATCCGAATGTCTGCTAATGTCATCTGGGATATCGAGTAGAAGGAACAACAGAGAAATAATGTTGCTACTGTTTAAAATAAGTAAAGATTAGGATTTTCTAAGCAAACGCTGATACTAAGAACATAAAGGTCAGATTTCATACCGGTTTGAGTTTCTCATGTAAACGGACCCTAAGAACATAAAGATCAGATTTCATACCGGTTTGAGATTCTCATATAAACGGACCCTAAGAACATAAAGATCAGATTTCATACCGGTTTTAAAGTCCAAAGTTGTTCATTTACTTCGGTGATAAATGCTTTTGCTTGATTGACGAAGTCACAAATACGGCCACGGTTTAAAGGCTGAAATGAAATGAATTAGATCAAATAGCTGAAGCAATAAAACAAATGAGCTTTTAAAATAGATGTAGTATTTCTAAACAAGAAACGATGTTCAACATAGCAGACTGATACCTCGCTAACATCAGTAGTGAACGCCTGGACGATGCACAGAGCTAAATAATGGAGCATAGTGAAACTTTGAAGAGTTTGACTACAGTTCTTTCGGTTTGGTTTTGGATGGAGCGAAGACAGGTACAAAACAGTTCACCTTTCCCTTCGGATGACTCCCCCAGTCTTCACTTGGGGAGGGGGGCTTGGTAGCTGCACAAATCTGAAGGACTTGTGGCACAGTTGTGTAATGACCTGACCCTGCAGCCAGAAGATTTCAGACGGACGGGGCTCGAGCCCCACCTCATCACATCCCCTTCATGACAAGCGGCGGCAGACTGCATTAGTGATAGCTACTTCTGCGATCCCAGCGCTTGGCGCTAAAAACCTCCACTTTACTGTATCTTCACTTAAATTTTAAGGCTAAAAAGTCCTTTCTGTGATAAGATTACTTTTCTAGTCTTTGCACCTTTGCAATTGACAAAGTTAAAACTTTAACTGGCTCGCAGATTCCAAATTTCAACAAAGTACACTTTTAATATTTTCGTTTATTCAGGCGCTTGTAAAAATATGAGCTGTGTGTGATTTAATTGCCAAACAGTGTACGTACTGGGAGTGAAAGAATCTAGCCAACGGATGATACAATTTGCAACGAGAGAATTGCTGCTAGGGCTTTCGACAAAGCGATAAGAATAGCAAGAAAGGCGGTTTACCTTTTATTGATAAAGAAAAAAGTTACTATTAAAAACATAAAATCTTTGCAAGAAATACCACAAAGGCGGAGTCTTGTTAAACAACAGCAATGTTTACATTTATCGAACCGTAAAGCGCTGAGAAATTATTTCAAGAAACAAAGATTAAAAACAGTGGCTGCTTTTAAGGAATTAAGAAGTAATTAACCAAATATTTGAGTGAAAGATTTTGTTCCATTCAAATGCTAATAAGAAAGGTAAAAAATAACCAAACCTCTCTGGTTACTCTGGTTACCGAACCCATGATAAGAAAAATTGTCTTCCTTAGGCAAACTCACTCGGGATTACCTCTATCCTACGAATACCTCTCGGGATTACATCTTGCCTTTCATGGTGGGAACTCCGATGACCTAGTGTCTATTCCCGCCATGATAGGCACAGTAGATGTTATTTTTGAGTCTATTTTAGCCGATTATA
>REGM01000326.1:0-11513 GCA_004194415.1 Aurelia aurita
CGATTGCATTCTCAGGTGCCAATTTTTTCAAAAGATAATGTCAATATATTATTGCAAATTAGTTTAGAGTCGATGTTATGTACTACTTACTGGGTTGCGTTTTACTTCTGTTCCTCTCTTGTGTTGTGTTGGGCTGCAACAATATTTTCTTCCTGTTCGGGATCGTCGTCATTGCTGCCTTGGAAATTCTAATGTCTAAATGATAGTTGTTGTTGTGCTTACTGTATGTCATGTTTCTTAACTAAAACTTGAAAGAATTTGAAGGGTTGCTTACATAGAAATGGGTTGCTTGGTTGCTTCAATGAAGGAAATCAGCTTGAAAAACATGACAAACTAAAAACAGCAACAACCATCATTTGCGAGCTATGCAGGGGCGTAACTAGACCCATATTCTTTGAGGGGTGAAAATGGTTTTTGCCCTGCAAAACTGAGTGGTGCCCTGCAGACCTCAAAGCACACGTTTGTCTATAGGTTGGTAGTAAATGCTTTTTCGATGTCCATTTTTCGTTTAATGATAATTTTCTAGGCAAAAAAAAAAAAAAATTTGAAACTTAACTGCCTATGAAATACAGAGACCGCGGAGCATATTTTGGATTGAGGGGGCCAGAAAACAGTGGGAAGCTCTGAGGGGGTCTGGGGGCCAAGCCCCCAGAAAAATTTCTCGACCACGCCCTCTACTTTGGCTATAAATGCAACCAACGCCCTTTTCATAGCTAGAAACGCCTTAGAAAAGATCTTCATTAGTAGCATATTCAACAACTAAATCACCATAAAATCATAAAATCATCGATGAATAAAGTGTACAGTATTGCAATATTTCATCTGATGGCGAAAGGTTCATGCACCACTTACCACGGAGCGTCTTTTGGATTACGGGCAAGGGCCTGAAAGGAATGCCCCGCTTTAATCTTTTATGTTATAAAGTTAAGAAGTTCGTAATCTCGCGGAATTATCACATTTAATGTAGATAAGACAGTCATACTCGCGTAAGTCGGGTTCGCATAATTCGGATATTTGCATAAGTCGGAAAAAAATGAAGAGACTTTAAAGTCCCATCCGCATTTGTCTTTTCAAATTAGTTCGCATAAATCGGAGTTCGTGCAAGTCGGATTGTTTTTCTTGGTCAGAAGCGATCGGATTTATGCGAGTTTGGCTGTATGGAAACATAAAATTTCAAAATTTCTTAACGAAATCCACAAGTTGCATTTGAAAGAGTGGTCGACTCCCTTCATATTTGTCTTATTATAAATTTTTTTCTCGTTGCCCTGCGAGATCTTCAATTGCCCTGCGAAATCCACTATATTTGAGATTGGGGGGGTGTCACACCCCTCCACACCCCCCCACGATTTTCGCCCCTGGCAGCTATGGTCAGTACAATAATCGTGCAGCCTAACACTGGAGAGAAAATATAATAAAATACAACCAACCTAAGTTCCAGTCACGGGTGTAGGGGAAGATAAAATCTGGGGGGGCTGCCCGATAAAATTTCTATTGTTTACCAAATTTTTGCCCGACTTAGGGTGGATTTTTGCCCGAAAAAGGCTGATTTTGGTAAATTTTTCCAAAGTTGGGGGGGCTACCGCCCCCCAGCCCCCTGGCTCCTACGCCTATGCTTCCAGTAAGTATATAACATTAACTGACCTTCTTTTAAAAAGCTAGAATTATTTTGACTGCAGGAGGGAACAAATAAAGACAGGTGAAAACTGAAAAGAATTGACTAAGGATCAAAATCAAAAATTGAAACCTAGGGCTAGCGCCTAGTAGGGTACCAAATTCCAAGAAATACAAATAAATGAGAATTGATTTTGAAACTTACATTGCTTCCAAAACATTGATAGTGTATCATAATGAATTAACAATGAGTTTTAGCAGTTTAAGGAATGAATTTTGTCCTCTTACTTTTTGTTTGACAAAATATTCTGCTGGAGTATCTGCTGTACTGTACTCAGTATGACGCAAAGGACAAGATGATGTTATTAAAGAAAATATTTAATGTTATGATGAAAAGACTACTAGAGCTCAGGAGATTGTCTGGTAAATGATTGTCTGGTAAAAGAACATAGCCCCACTATTTTCATTCCCCTTAGTGGTTCATACTAATAAAGAAGCTGACCAGTGGAAAGCAACTTTTCAACTGTTTTTGAAGTCTAAGGCAAATGCCCCTCTGGTTCCAACAGAAATCAATGAATGAAAACTACATTTGAGAGCAGTTAAGATGATCATGGGGGTAGGGAAAATGTAAGCATATGTTTAAAGGGCAACCTTTATTAGTCAAAAGAGACTTCCGTTCTGAATGAGCAATTAGTTTGGTCAACTTTGAAATTGCTGTAAAGTTATTTTGTACCTATTCAGTTGTTTTAATTCTGCAATATTTCTTCAGAACAGTACCCATAATTCCACATATTTCTTCAAATGATACCCATAATTCCACAATTGTCAGAAAAAAGGTACCCATAAAAAATGGCACGTCCTCGTACCTTGAACCTATTAAGTTACCCCCCCAGGCTTAGGGCAAAAGTCTTATCGTTTCATTTGCGTATGGATTGCGGTACAATTGCGTATCGTTCCAATTTTCGTATCAATTTTTTTATCGTTCCACTTTTTGGAAAGGAACGGTGTTATTCGAAGCGTTCCCGTGTGAACACAACCCCTGAGCGTTCCACTTTTCGGAACGGAACGATATGGAACGGAATGATTGCGTCCCCGTGTGAACGGGGCCTCCAGTGTCCTAAAAATACCTTCGGATGGAAGGTAGTAATATGTAGGACAAAAATCACTTCTTCCTGGACCTCGAGGCATCGACTTCAAATCTAACATTTAATGCATGGAATCCGGCATAAAATTCTGCGAAGTAGAGGAAAGATAGTGGATGAATAAAGAAAGAAAATGAAATGTATCCACTGTCTGAAAAATCATATAGCAAAATCTATGTATGTCTTTTAATAGGATGGTTTTTCAAACAATGGATACATTTTATTGATTCACACGGTAGAGCCATAAAATTCCAGCTTACAGTTAGTCAAAAACTTCAAATTTTCGAATCATTGATCATAACAACAAAGTATTATAGCATTTTGAAATCCTCCATATACAATGCTATGCAAAATTCATGAGCTGCCTCGCAACTTTTTGGCATAATACGAAAAAAAGACAAAATTTACACTAACAACGGTGGGCCAAGAAAAAGTAACCACCAAGACAAAACATTTTAAAAAAACTTCTTAAATGCAAGATTTTGATTAAATTTGTGTGGCACCAAGTAAAACATAAAGTACATGCATTGAGTGAAAATCATTTCATTATCAGCTGTATTTACAGAGAAATGAGCTTTTGAAAATGATGGTCGCGAAAACCACTGTAAAAAAATCATTAATCAAAAGTACAACTTGATCAAACACAGTGTCCAATGCAAGACATTTGTCCTGTCGGGCATTGTTTCCACCTCTACACGCATAATTTTTGTAAAAAAAATTACTACAAGATACTGCTACAAAATTAGAGGCATTTACAAATAATGATCGAACATGTCAAAATTAGGAACATTTTCATTTTTACCATAACATTGTGCTACTTACGGTCCATATTGAGGTATCCTACTAAAAAGATACATTCAATCCTTTCAACACTACAAAGATGAATCAAAAATTCCTCTCGCTGCCATGAGAAATCAGGAAATACGTTTATGTGCACAGAAATTATTCAATGTTGAAAAATGCGTTGGTGGATTATTGTTGATGATTAGTGACTTTGTTACAGTGGTTTTCGCGACCATCTATTTTCAAACGCATATTTCTCTGTAAATACAGCTGATAATGAACTGCTTTCCACTCAATATTTATACTTCATTTTATACTTAGTGTCACATAAATTTCATTAAAATCTTGTTTTCAGAAAGTTTGTCAGAAATCTTTTACCTTGTGGGTTACATTTTGCCCCACCCCCCCCCCCCCCCTCCCGTTAGATGTGTATCATGTCAGTTTTCCATAAAAGCATACCTTCAACAATAGAATATCTGCGAAGTTTGATAGAGTGTTTATTATATCTCAGCCAAAAAGCTCAATAACTCACTAATATCATCATCTTAGCAAAGACTATAAAAATCATTTTTGTGAGCAGAGAATATATTTCTTTGCGTTGGTTTGCATAGCTTCTAAGGCCGAAAAACGGATGTTGCATCCACAGATCCACACTACACGAACGAGAACGGTGATAAGCCATTTTCTGCGTCACTTCATTACTACGTAGTAAAACTAGGAAGCCATTGGCTCCCTTCATAAGAATTTGATATACACAGCTATGGTTTCAACTTCAATACTAAAAATCATATACCTTTAACACTATCCTTAGTTCGCAAACATTATTTAACACTTTGATGTCGCCTTCTCTTCATTTTCAAAGCGAGTTGATCTTCAAAGCGTATATCTCTTCATCTTCGGCAAGCAGTAGCCATTGGCTCCCTTCATAAGAATTTGATGCACACAGCTATGGTTTCAACTTCAATATTAAAATCCTATACCTTTAACACTATCCTTATTTCTCAAACATCATTCAACACTTTGATGTCGCCTTCTCTTTATCTTCAAAGCGAGTTGAGCAATCTCATCGAGCTCTTCATATTCGGCAAGCAGTAGCCTATTTACCACAGTGTTCATTTTGTCAATCTTTTTTAGCACTGCAGACATCTCAGTATCTCCGCTGAATGATTCTCCTCTTCTGTTTTTCAGCCGTTTTTGGTAATAATCTTGAACCATCAATTCATGGATGTCTTTGACGTTTTTCTTCTTCAGGCAAGGCATAAAACTCATTATTTTTTCATAGAACAATTCCATGAATTCATATTTGTTCTTCTGATTTCTCATTTCCTTCCTTACCACAGAGAAAGCATGCATTATAATAGGACGGAACATGTTCATAAGGACCATTTCCATTGAAACGGCAAACAAGGTATAGAAAAGTGGCCCAATAACCCTGTTGGCTTCTTCCAGTAGAAGGAACTGCTTTGCACCAAGAAGAAGATTTAGTAATGACATAGTTGAGCGTAGGAAAGTTGCATAGTCAGGAAGCAGGCGACCAAATGTTAGATAGGCCCATTGAATGTAAGCAAACAACGCAATACTAAAGATTATACTGTAACATTTGAGGTCCTTGATTGCGTATTGCGGTGTTTTGAGCAACAGCAGCATGTTCTCGTTGAAACGTAGGATCTTGAGGACTTTCAAGGATGCAATAAAAACAACAGCTGCTAGGACGTATCCGTAAGCTGAATCAATTGAAGCTGCGTACTGAAAACTTGTAAATTTATCACCGTTCTCTTTATACTTCTTCTTCGTCCACTTCACTACACCGAACCGCACTATTAGTAAACCAAATGCTGCCCATGTAGCACCAAATGAGAAGAGCTCCATATAGCTGCTAAGTTCTTGAAAGTAAACCATGCCCTTGCGGCGAAACACTGTAAGCTCAATCCACATGTAGTAAAGCGTTAGCAATAGGAAGCTAATCTCGCAGGCAGCAAGAAAGAAAGAGAATTCATTTGTGTAACGATCGAGTCTTGTAGTTATGACTTTCCAAAAAGGTAGTCCACCACCATCAGGATTAAATTCGAGCACAAGTGTCACAATGCAGTAGAAATTGGCATTGTTGTTGTAAGTAGAGAATTCAAGAAACACAGTTCTAGTCATGGTATCAATCCACAAGTTGCTCTTCAAATATGCCATGGTTTTATTAGCTTCGTCAAGTGTTTTGCCAAGAGATCGAACATAACCACCTCCTGGATACGTGTGTAGTTGGGACAGAAGTGGATGACCATTTAGTTCAGTTTGTGAATAATATTTCCAAGGATCCTCTCTGTTTTCCGCTTGTTGGAAACTATCTAAAACGGACGTGCTCAAGTTTCTATCAACCCAGCCACGAATGTAGTCATTGTGATCTTCATTCAATGAAGAATATTCTCCTCCGCAAGGTTTGCTTTCATGGTTATAGTTTATGTCTACGGCTGGGCAGGAGACTGAAAAAGAGATTTAGCCGCCGTAAAGATGATGATCGAAAAAAGAGCAGAATTATTTCCAATGGGGATTAGGGCCCTAACAAGAAGAAACAAAAATGCTATTTTTGCGTTATTTGTACAGCAAAATCACTTGCGTTAGATAGTTTTGATGAAGATACCTACATGGCGTTCCAAGGAATGTAGGTATCTTAAATTTGAATAAAGATGATAATATATTAGCCCGTTCAATTGAATACTTCAACCTCGTGACCAGGTAGCCTCTTTCTCAATCAAAAACCGGTTTAAACAACAAAGATGAAAAAATAAAGCCGGAAAGACGAAAATATTGAGCTGCTCTCACCGTATATCGTGCTAGGAAGTAAAAGCGCTCGCTTCGCTCGTGCTTCAATATTCCTAGCTCCTGCGGAGAGCATCTGAAGTAGCCAATGTTGATAATCTTTAAACCGTGTAGAAATTGTGGCTATATTAGCATCAATTAGCATAGCCTACAAGCAGCCTCTACTGTCACCATTATGAAGATAATTATGATCATAGCTAGTCTGCTAATTAACGCCAACAAAACATCACTGCGGAGGAAGACATAGGGAAGGAGGAGCGGAAAGCTCCTTCAGTCTCATGTATTAGTCTCCAACTTCTGCTTTGCGATGCCAATTATTTAATGTCCATTTACTCACCAAGAGGATGTGTACCAAAATTTATCTTATTTCATAAATCACAGATATCTCTCATATGCCTTGAGGCAAACTTTGACATTTCTTTGTAGGAGGCTCCTAAATTCATGATTTTAAGGTTTCCTTTCGAACCATGTTGCATTCAAATTCAAGGTCGATTCGAATTCAAGTTAGCTAGTCGAAACAGCAGACCAAAATTTGTATATCGTTAGGTGGTCGTCAGGGAGATTTTTACCAGCATGCTTTGCAGCAAAACACAACAGAGTCTTTGGAGCCGCCATCTTTAGCGTTTATTGTCTATTGACATAAAGAGCAACTGGAACAAAAGATTAAAGGGAATGTAAGCATATAAATGTGGCTCAAGCCATTTGCGGTTAAATTCTAACCAATCAGATATCAGTATTTCCTGTTGACGTAGATGAGTTACCCAAATATGGTGCGGCGCGTGTCAAAGTCCATTGTGTTTGCACAGCTATTTTTATCAAAGGCTTAAATATGCTTACATTCCCTTTAACAACAGTAATAAATGAGTTTCATATAGAATATCATCCACTCTGATGAATTCTAGTGAGCCATTATTTTTGACTCGTTAATTTTGAAATACCATTTACATTTTAGTCTCAAATTTCTAAGAAAGAATCTGATATCATAATCTACCATAATAATTTGAAAAATAGCCAAATTTGTAAAATCTTTCTTTTTAATGAAAGATCACCTTCCCCAAAAATAAACTCTTACCAGGAAGACTTCTGATTTGTCTTATCCTTGGACTTCCAATGAGAAATGTGACATAGTCAGCGAGAAATCCTTTATGCTCTGTTGGATCACCGTTATACCATACTTCACCATAGATTGAAGGTAAGAAATCAACGTCTATCCATTTCCAGAAATCGTTTACATTTTTTATCTGAAATTGAACGAGAATAGTAGATAATGTGATGATAGCAGCCTTAGATGTTGAAGTTGAAAATAGTCGCTTTAGATGACCTTATCAATCCTCTGACTGTAAAAGCTCTATTAAGCCCCCAGGGGGCTTGTGTATTTTCGAAGACTCCAGAGGGGGCTTAAAAGTCAAATGATAAGCCAATAAATGATAGCTTTTTAGGTCTTTTACCTCATATTTTACGGAATCAACATACACCTTTACGAGTCAAATATACTTTTTTGTCAAAAACAGAAAAAAGCATAGAAATCAAAGACATTTCTGAAACAAACAAACAAACAAACAAACAAACAAACAAACAAACAAACAAACAAACAAACAAGAGCTGAAAAACAAAGGAATTAGCCTCATACCCATCACCTATCCGAACCAATTTGGAATCGATCTCATCATTTGAACCCGTTTACACGAGACTCGATCTATCGCAAACGGGTTCGATCCCAAACTGGAACGCTCTCCAAATCGAACCCAAATTAGCACAGATAGTGGATCGATCAGCCGATCCGTACTAGTTTCGGATCAGGATCAATACCGTTCTGGATCGATCCCGTTTCTTATTGCGTAAACGGAGTCTCGGCGCTTCGACTATTCCTGTGAATTAGATGCAATAATGTAACAACAAGGAAATAATTTGATTGTCTTGCTAAGAGACGAGAATGCGACACTAACAATACCTGATCGAATTTATCTGTAACTATCATCGATTTGATACTAGATCCCATTCCATATGCATTAGGTGATCGATGGCCATACGCTATCAGTAGAGCCAAGAAAATGTAGAAAAAGTATACGATAATTTGAAGTGTTAAATCTGGCATCTTTATCTCCTGTAGCATGTCGTAATGTGCTTTCTGGAGATTTGAAGGTGTCAATGGCATTCTTGTTTTTGATGTTGTCATTCGCTTGTCTTGCAGCGGCAGGTTTTTCTTGACCCACTGATTATTCTTCGCTAGCTCAATCTCAGGCAGAGTAGCTTCATTGCTCAGCTTCTTGATGATTAGTGCAAAGATACAACCAATGATAATGACCTGCAAAACATTTTAGAAATAATAACAAGGCCAGATTGTGTGCTTGGATTACATACAAAAATATACAAGAATTGTAATGCCTTTTCCGAATTAGATACAAAAAATGCTTGAGACAAAATCTGCCCTTGCTAGAGGAAATGGCCCAGCCGGCAAATGGACGTCAGATCACCGTCGAAAACCGTCTATCAGTGACTTCCGTGACGTCGTTTTGATTTTGACACAAGGTCGATAATGAAAGTTGACAAGACGTCGAGATGTCAACGTCGCATCTGATCATGGAGTTCTTCAAAACCGCAACCAAATCAAGACATCGATCCAACATCGATAAGATAACCAAGTCTTCGCTTTGCGAAATTTAGAATCATAACGTTTATTCGACGTTCGTATCTTAATGACGTGACCTTTTTCGACCACATATCAACGTTGACTTGACGTCGTGTGCCGGCTGGAGGGTACACTTATTTACATTTGCCATGCAAAATGTATTGGAGGACCTAAATTGTTTACATGATGACGGCTGGTTTCGGATTATCGGCAGTACACACTCTTCTTTCGATTAAGAAATTTTGAAATTCGTCCACATATAAGCGTATTTTCCCACTTCAACCCTTCATTATTTATGCTGATTGGTCCACGCTTATTATATTCAAAAGTCACTAAAACCTTACTAAGTTTTAGACTTTTACATGTCTGATTTCTAAGAGAAAATAAAATCTAAGGATGCTTCTGATTGGCTATTTCAAAAGCACAGATTGCTGTAGTATTCGTATCTTTTGGTTTTTGTCAGATCTTTTTTGTTCATTAAAGTGATATCTCTCTTTCTGTCCTTTTTCGTTCAGTCATTAGAAAATCTGATCATTGTTTTTGATCGATTTGGGCTGTACTTAGACCACCAAATCTTTCCAAGGAGTCACTTATAGCTTCGAAAGCAGCCCGCCGTAAAATCTAACAAAAATTGCCAAGAATAATTTATAATTTTGACTAAAGATTGAATTATCAATTTGAAAGTCATCTCAGTCTATGATTTATAAGTTTATGACCGTTCAAAGGTAGATTTTCAAATACAATATCTTGAAACTTTTTTATTATAGGATGACTGAATGGAAAGATATATTTGTAAATTTTCACGGTGGTTAGCCTGCGTGCAGACTATACTTTTCCACTGCGAAGGAGTGCCAACAAAAGTTCCTCGTTAGCACTACTTCGCAGTGGAAAAGTATAGTCTGCTCGCAGGTTACACTGTGATAAGCTTAAAGAAATTACAGCTGTGCACAATTTGATAGAAAATAAAAATGTAGCCTACTTGCTATTAATAAGACATTTGCTAAGCTTACCTTGGCTGTTTCCGAAATAAAGACATCTTGGAGAACGGAAATGAAGAATGAAACGAGCAATTCTTCTTGCTTGACGCGTCCAAAGGTTATCCCGTAGAGAAGAGTAAAGAAAGCAGCGGTTACAGTGACCAGAAAGCAGATCGTCCAAGCAACGTATTTACACCAATGAGGACAGCATATCACTACATGTTTTTTCTTCTTTGATTTATCATCTAAAACGAAAAGAAAATGGCGAGAATCGTTCGACAAAGTAATAAAGGAATACAAATAGAATATGTGTAACCCAGGACATTTTAATACTTTCTAAGTCACGGCATGGAGTTAAAAAGTGTTGATGTGAAACTACCGTAGACCAACTTGCAAGTTGTTCATAGTGGAGATTAAAACGGGGTTTAGATCAGATCACATTCAGATCAGATGCTTTAGATAGGAAATATTATTGTTATAACTATAATTATATTCTTATCTTCTTTTCATCACAGGATAAAGTCCCAGGTAAGTTCTTCCCGAAAGCAAGCTAGAACAACCAGTCTCAGGTTTCGAGAACCTTTCTCAGTGTTCTTGCCGTTCCCAACAACGACGTTTTCTGTATCACTTCAGTCCTGATCTTGATTCCTATTTTCTCTATGTACTTCTCTGCTTCTTTTGTTACACATCCCAATGCACCAACTACAACTGGATTATTATTATTATCATTATCATCATCATTATCATTATTAATAATACTATTATTATTATTATTATCTATTTGTCGCCCATTTTTGTTTTCAAATGGTTCATATTCGTCCTCGAGGCTTGGTGACAGCAAGTCTCCTCAAAACTCGAGTACTTTCCTGAGGATTCTGGCAGAGTTAAGTATTACTGTTTTCTGCAGTTCAACAATCTTGGTCTCAATTCCGATTTCTTTGAGTCCTTTATGGAGGTCTTTAGGGTTGTTCCAACGCATATTCATATTCCACAGCTTTTTAAGTTCCCTGGCCAGGTCTTGGTATTTTTCCAATTTTTCAAATTCTTTCAACGCGGCTGTCATCATTATTATTATTATTATTATTATTATTATTATTGTTATTGTTATTATTATTATTATTATCAATATCATTATCATTAACATTACTATTTTCATTATTTTTATTATTATTATTATGATGATATTTTCAGTTTATACTGGTCGCTTCTTCTTTGACCGGGTTGTCATGTCCTGAAGTTCAAATGCTAAGCACTTTACAAAGAATCCCTGCAGTCCCTAGTAAACAAATCTTTTGTACAGTCTGAATATTCATATTTCCTGAGACGTTTTTGTATCTCAATTTCAAAATCTTTATATCTGCTTATCTTTTCCATTGCTTTCATTGGCACATTTTTATCACATGGTACAGTCACGTCTATCAGATTACAAGTTGACTTCACTTTGTCCTTAATGATGATATCAGGTTATAATTATTACAACAAGAGATATCCCTATCTTAAGATTTGCGCCATAAAACAAATTATTGACTAGTGTGATGAATTATTTGCCCCCCCCCCCCCACC
>REGM01000326.1:11538-25955 GCA_004194415.1 Aurelia aurita
TATTCCCCCCCCCCCCCCACTATGAAAGGATACTACAGCCATCAAACAGCTGCACTTGCTTCTACTGCAAAAAGTGGTGCCAGGTCACCTTGTATCTTGGAGGGGAGGGCAGCTACTTCTCTTACCCCTTCTCCTGTGTTCATGAAAATTGATTTGTTGCTAGGAGAAACTATTCATATAATAGTCTTTGAGTTCAGTAAATGATTGATATGACGTTTCCATTCAAAGGTTGTTTGTTTACAATAACCTTTTGTGATCAAGAGGTAATTGTCTCGCTCATTGTTAACTTGCTAAGCAATTTAAGGCATCTTATCAATCAAGTAGAAAAACAACAAGGATTTCTGATAGGCCTAACTGTTTGACTGCATGCTGACTGTATGGAATACTTCCGTATCGCAACTGTAAATCACACAAGGCTTCTCGTCTCCATAGAGGGCGTAAGACTTGACAGCAAATTGCACCTTATATAAACACATATTTCCAGGTTTTTAGAGTACCTGATATTAACTGCGACTGCAGGAGTCCAAATGGTAAGAAACCTTCCTCACAGCTCGACAACTTCGAATACCCAAAACAAAAGCGGCCATTCAAGGATGACAGCGACAGCATTATGTTCGCCGTGGACGTGGACAATCAACAATGATCAATGCACCCAAACATTTCAATGTTCAGCAACAACAACAATCATGCCTGCGCACATATTTTCTCGCCTTTTTCGTCCAATATGTTTGGCCAAACATCGCTTCAAACATCAAACTTCCAAGGACAGAGCGAACATGAATCTATTGTTTTCACAGAAATAAGCCAGTCTTATTGGCAAAAACGCCTCCACATCATATCCGTTCCGTGTTCGTACATCCGGTTGAGTGAAGGCATTTTAATATTTGCAATGCTGCTTCGCAGCGCAAATAAATTATTATTATTATTGCATTACTGCTATTATAGAATTTTAACTTAACGCAGCGTTAACGCGATTATATTTATGCTAATTGGTGCTAATTGAACTTTAAGAGAATGAACAAGAGTGTGAAATCATTGAAATTACAATTTGTTTTGACACGTATATGGAAGAGTCATATGAAGAAAAAGCAGAGAAGTACAAAGAGTTGATGAGAATACTTGAATGACATGGGATTGAGACAAACATAAAATTTACTATGGTTTGAATCACTTGGTGCAGTGCACAGGGATGTTAGAACACGTTTGAAAAGATTAGGACTGTCACATGAAGAAACGGTGCAGGGTTTCAAGTGTGATATAGGCGGAAACATTATTTGGCGGGAAAGATGCAAGTTAGTACACGGAGAAAGGAACAGTATGATGCAAATCTTCAGCCAATGTCCTGCACCAATCTCATTTCGGGGCAGTTAACTTGAATTTGATTTAACTGCCCCGAAATGAGATTGGTGCAATACATCGGCTGAAGATTTGCATCATTACACCATAATGAATAATTTGGTAAGTTTAACTAATTACTGGATCATAAATATGGTTAATTGCGTTAAACATGCACCAACACAGTACTACAATTTAACTGTGACAATACTTAATAACATTAGTAACAATGTGCTGTGGGCCTTGGGGGTGGGGTTGGCATTACCCTCCCTTGTTTTTTAATATTGTATATTGTTTATATTTCTTACTATCAGTTTTCACATTTTATATCCTTTCCTCTTCTGCACTACAAACAACGACTGTATAGTACTCCCCAAAAAGTGGCTGGAAAAAACATGTTTTTAATTGAAAAGTTAATTTTTCTCATCAAAGCAAACTGCGCAGTTTGAACATTCAGAGGAATTTGAGCTTTGAGGCAAGAAAAGAGGGTTTAGTTCCCTGGGAATTCTAGCAACTTTTTTTGTTTCAATTTGCATGATCATCAATCTTACATCATCTGAGAGCCCATTTCCTCCAAACTTTAAATCTGAAGACCGCATGTTCATAGCATGTATGCCTCCAAGGTTATGATTCATATTTAACAGACAGGCAACAGATAAATTTGTTAAGGATGCATATAGGGGCAACAAGAGCAGATTTTGTTACAATAGCGAAACTCGCCTTTGATTGACACTCCATTTCAAAGAGATTAGCGATTGCAGACAAAGGGATTTCAACGGCCGAGTAATCAAGCCAAGGATGTAAACAAAGCAGACCGCAAAAGTTGCCGTGAAGCATAGGTAAGAAACTCAGTCCTTGTGCACGTGAAAAGGGGTTTTTAAAAGAAGAAATGAGTATATATCGAAAGAAGAAGGATACATCTAAACTTCTACCGCCTAAATTTCATTTATTCAATTCAGAAGCTGAAAATTAAGCATTACAAATCTCGTACGTTTGTGTGTGTAATTCAAAGATTTATTGCTTGTCTGCAATCGCTAATCTCTTTTAAATGGCGTGTCAATCAAAGGCGAGTTTCGCTATTGTTACAAAATCTGCTCTTGTTTATAGGGGCAGTAACCTACACTAGGCTTCAATTTTTGTTAGATATTTCCAAAATGATACAATGCACCAGAAATTGGATCGGATATTTGAAAGCAGGAGGAAATGGGCTCTCAGACGATGTAAGATTGATGAGCGTACGATTTGAAAAAAATGTTGCTAGAATTCCCAGGAGACTAAACCTCCTTCTCTTACCTCAAAACTCAAATTCCATGCGATTTTCAAACTCCGCTCTGTGACATCTTTCGATTGATGCCTGTTTGACAATGCTTTGATGAGATATGCAAACTTTACAGCTAAAAACACGTTTTGTCTATCTAATTTTTGGGAGTACTATAAAAGCATAAGATTTTATCAGTTGTTTTGACATGAAGTCGCCTAAATTTTTCAAAACTAAAAAATTTGTCACTTCAAAATCGCAAGACTTTGAAATTCTATAACATGACAAATTAGAATATCAATGAACAAATGTTATTACGACCCTTACCGTCCATGTTACATCGAGTATCTAGGGCTACAATAACTTCTTCGATATTTAGTGATACACCTTTGATTCCTTGCCCTTGACGATCTCCGCGAAGAAGAGCAAGCTGCGAGTTTCTCTCATAATTTCTGGCGACTGGAACTGAAGCGTGGGATGTTTTTGGACTGTGAATCGCCAATTTTACCGGTGGTTTGCCAACACGTTTTCGTTCACCTTGTAATTGTGTCACATTATCTTTTGGAATTCCTATGAATGTGATTTTAGCCGTATTACTTTGCGGTGCATTCTTCCCTTGGGCAATCCTTTTACTTTCTAGTTTTGAACATTGGTCTATTCCTTTAGAAGCAGCCTTAGCTTGGCCGCTACTTTGAGCCTCACCGCTTTGGCTATGAACGGAAACTTTCCCATTTGGCATCGGTGAACCTTCACCACGTTGAATGAGGAAAGATTCCATCCACCGGGTTCTCGGGTGTTGAGCACCCATTGCTCTTGGAGACTCTTTGCCTAAGCCAGCATTTCGCTGTTTGGTGTTGTTATCTTTTTGAGGGGAGGCAGCACTTCGTTGTTTTTCGTTGCTATCTTTTTGATGGGAGGCAGCACTTCGTTGTTTGGCGTTGCTATCTGTTTGAGGGGAGGCAGCACTTCGTTGTTTGGCTTTGCTATCTGTTTGAGGGGAGGCAGCACTTCGTTGTTTGGCGTTGCTATCTGTTTGAGGGGAGGCAGCACTTCGTTGTTTGGCGTTGCTATCTGTTTGAGGGGAGGCAGCACTTCGTTGTTTGGCTTTGCTATCTGTTTGTGGGGTGGCAGCACTTCGTTGTTTGGCGTTGCTATCTTGTTGTGGGGAGGCAGCACTTCGTTGTTTGGCTTTGCTATCTGTTTGAGGGGAGGCAGCACTTCGTTGTTTGGCGTTGCTATCTTTTTGTGGGGAGGCAGCACTTCGTTGTTTGGCGTTGCTATCTTTTTGAGGGGAGGCAGCACTTCGTTGTTTGGCTTTGCTATCTGTTTGGGGGGAGGCAGCACTTCGTTGTTTGGCTTTGCTATCTGTTTGAGGGGAGGCAGCACTTCGTTGTTTGGCGTTGCTATCTTTTTGTGGGGAGGCAGCACTTCGTTGTTTGGCGTTGCTATCTTGTTGTGGGGAGGCAGCACTTCGTTGTTTGGAGTTACTATCTTTTTGTCGGGAGGCAGAACTTTGTTGTTTGGCGTTACTATCTTTTTGTGGGGAGGCAGAACTTCGTTTTTTGGCGTTATTATCTTTTTGTGGGGACTCTGACAATGGCATTGATTCAGTCGTATCTGGGTCTGTTTTTTTAACAGTTTGATCCTCTTTTAATAATGTGATGAGCTTCATTGTGTCTTCTGAAACCACTGTTGAATCAATACTATGCAATGTATCATTTGAAACCATTTTCACAACTGCAAATTTGGTTGAATCTATTCCAGGCAATGTATCATCTGCAACCCTTTTTATGACTGAACATTTGCTTGAATCTACACAAAGCAATGGACTAATTAGGAGTTGTTTCGTATTGATATTTGCCTCCTGATTTTCTTGATTTGGCTCTGCAGCCTGACAGGATACATTTCCATTATGAAGGTTGTCTGTGAAACTGGAACTAGCTTGAGGGTTTGAGGGTTCTTCCTGTTGAGGTGCTAAATTGATCTTAACTAAAGGGGCTGCTCTTCGAAATAGCTGAACGATTAGCAAATTGATAGGGATCACGACTAACGCCGATTGAATACCAATAACAAGCTGCCTCCAGCTGAACCTGAATTTTCCAATGCTGATCTGTGACCCTGCAACAGCTAAATTCTGTTTGTAAAACATTGCATTCGCCAGCATGCTACACAAGAGAGCACTAAAACAGCATGATATTCTCTGACAACGGGTAAAATGACTCCTTGCGGGACGCATAGAAACACTGAACCACAGATGCTGGTCACTAAACCCTCTTGATGCTTGTGTCAGGAAGAGCGTATCAAAGCTTTTTAGCTCTTCATCTGCAGCAGCGACAAATGTTCGGTCTATTTTGCCATATAAGATTCCGATACTAAGCCATGAGCGACACAAGAAAATCGTCTGAGTGCCATTCACTATGTTGGTAATCGTTATTCGACTAAGAAACCATGATGGATCTTTGCCAGTGTTGTCATGCCATACTCGGATGTATTCAATCTTGCCAAGGTCCTTAAACAAAATAATCTCAGTTAAGAATGTGATCGGGAGAATGGAGAGTACTCTACAGGGTGTCCCGATTTGAAATGGAGACGTTTTTTACCAATTTAAGCTTTTATTTCTCATTTATTTCCAACAAGTTGAGAAAAACAAGCAATCTCATTTTGGAAGCTGTGGGAGAAGTTTCTTATTTTCGTCCGCTTAGGCCCATTTAGGTTCATCAAATAATGAAAGTTCCACAAGTTTTGCTTGGGACTGTGCGGTTGTGGCAGAAATGGCAACATGCCTCTGGGCTCCTGGCGCTATGGGTGTTAGGCTCCTGGGCTCTTAGGCTCCTGGGGCGTAAGGGCTCAAGACTCCTAGGTTCAATGCTCCTAGGCCCCTGGGCTCCTTGGACCCTAGGGGCTCAAGGCTCCTGGGCTCTAACGGTAGCAACACTCCTCCGTAAACATATAGTGTCAGAAAAGTTTGATTAAAATCTTTAGATGAGCGGAGTGGAAATTTAAGTTCTTCTGAAACCTGTACAATATCTTAAAATGAGCTTTTCCCAAACCTGGGAAAGCAAATGATTGCGTTTAATAAATCTTTCGATTGCCAAAGAATATGGTCAATACTATGCTTTTTTATAGAATTTTGATAGACCTATTGGTTTTTGAGTAATTAGTAAATTTCAGGAGAGAAAGATTTCTATAAACCGTGCTCGTTAGAGCTGAAAGCAGAGTTACCTTAAATGGCACCCAGGAGCTTCTTTCTTTTTCGATATAACCATACAATACATTTTCTTAACATTTAATGATAATCCTAATTTTTCGCTTTCTGCAACAACTTTTCTACAATATCCTGTAATTTACTTTCTTTTCTGTTTTGTAAAATACTATTCCTCAAAATAAGATTTTTCGTGCGGTAATTTCATCATCTCTCTCCCAGGAGTTCAAAATAACGATCACCTTGTAAATTTCTATGGTCCTTGTCATAAAAATTAAAGAGAGTATTTAGTGATCGCTCGCTGATTTTCCAAAGGTGCAAGTTCTTTTTACTCACCTGGTAGAACAAAACTTGAAAATCACCTTGAAAATTGAAACAATAAGAGAATTTGATGAGAACTTCTCCGTAGGTCTCTATGTTCAAATGCCTTTAGTATTTTCTAGAGACTAAAACATATGATAAAACATTTGATTTTAAAGTTCTGTTCTCAGCAAGGAAACATTTGAATAATGTGATATACCTCTTCACTTGTCACCAAAAAGGTATCAACATTATTACGCTCGAATATAACTTCTGTATGATGAGACAAACAATGTGGTCCACTTTCTCCTTTACTGCCTCCAAGGATGATACATACAGATGCGCTTGTGCCAGATCCAGGTCTGCTACCAGTGTAGATTGTTACATCGTAACGGTATTTGTGGCTCTGACAGCAATCTTCAACAATCATTAGGGCAGTCTGTTAAATTGATTCAGAAACAGCATAAATCTTTGAAATGGTCGTTATTTTTATTTTATTTTCTTGCCATATTTTATTTTGGGGCGCTTTTTCTAAGGCTCCGGTACCCAGGGTACCAAAGGATATTTCTCCAAATAACTGAGCTACATGGATATTAACTCGACCCAGGGAATCTACAGGGTATCCCGAGAAGAAGGTCAGAAATTTCGATCAGGTCTTGTGGAACAGTGAAAATAGAAGAAACGAAGAAAGCATATTTTTAATGTTTCAAAATTTGTAACTTAAAGCTTGATAAATCCTCCAAGGATTCACCGAGTTCTCAACTTAAAATGATCTTATTTTAGAAAGGTTTCAACAGTAGGCCTAATTAGTGTTAATAAACAATACTCATGGTTCTTCAACTTTAGGACTTCAAGTTGTAGCAGTTTATTTTCTTACCTAAGAGGCTTTTAGATGCAGAGAAATCTTTCTGGAAAAAATTGTATGCTTGATTTTTACAGACATATATCGGGACCATTTCCTAATAAATCTACTTGCAAGCTCTAATATAACGCACTTCAATGGATATCTGCAATTTTTTAGACTGATCTATCAGAGATCATGACTTGGTAGGGGAGAATTCTGAAGCTTAAGTGAATATCCAAAGTGTCATATTTTAAGTTAAGATATGAGAAATGTAAAAAAAAATTCTCAAATTAACCCTATCTGTACTGTACTATATTTGACTTGTTTCTGTACTGAGAGGGGATTTTTCGCCCCTTCTTTATCTCCGCAACTACTCCACAACTTGTTCTTTCCACGATTGGCTTTTAAAATATAACAATAGCAAATATAGTAGGACAAAATATTGTTGATTCGAAATATATACTTTGTGGCATTTTCAGTCTCTATTTTTAGAAGAGTTAGATCTAAATTATCCTGATTTTCTTCGCAGTTTTTTCTCAGTATCTTCAACTTTTCGAGTAAAGTATGACTAAAAATGAATCAAATAAATGACATGAAGAAACTTAGATGCAACCTTTCATTTTACACTTCTTAATTAGAACAATGACGTCACAAATGCGAATTATATACATAGATATCAAATTCTGCTGATGGGATGTTTGAGATCATTTTGACAAACGAGACGAAAGGTATGGAAGATTTACGCTTCTTTTTATTGAGCACTCTCCAAATATGTTGTTATTGTGGTCACATGATCCAAGTCAGAACAATGAAATGTCAATAATTCACTTGGCTATAAAATTTGACTGAAAGGCACCAACATTGGTTGTCATATCTTGTGCCGTTTTAGCGCAGTGTAGCAAAGATTAACAGAGGGCAAAAACGGTTGTACAACATTGTGATTCTAGTTTACAAAAACAGTTGAAGGCAAAAGATAGATAGAAACTAGCATGCTGACCTTGAGAATGTCTTTCTTGTCTTTTTGTCGAGCTAACACCATCCCAATTACGTATAATCCAGCTATGATGCATACAGTAGCAAGCAAGGCAGGGTAGTCTTCCAAGTTTTTTATTTTGAGCACTGATTTCTCGATGTCTAATACGTTTGGCTTTACAATGATGCCTGCGCCAAACCACGTCAAATGGTTACACAAACATACTGTTTTCTTCCAATTTGTCTTATTTGATATCTGAAAACAAACGATGTATCGCTGCTTAATTATGAAAATGTAATAATTTCGTTACAAAGCTTTCATGAGTTGAAGAAAGACAGCAGTAATGAAATTCAGTTAATCATGAAATTAAGGTTGATGCGCATCACAAGAAAAATCAAATTCTAAGCCAGCTTTAACTGTGAACCCAACACTAGCGCAATAACAAACAATATTGCAGACGGTTCCTGAATCTTTGCTCTCTGCCGTGTGACTGGAAAAAAGTGAGACTGTTTGAACAATCATGAAACTTTTCCCAGGGGGGGTACTCATATATATTTAGGATAGGGATGCTCAGGTTACTTTTTTGGGTCTAAAATTTGGGCAAAAGTTATTTTTTTGGGTCAGTCAATTGTACTGTTATTTTTTTGGGTTCATGAAATTCTGGATTATTTTTTTGGGTCTAAAATATGAGAACAGTTTAAAAAATATAGAAAAGCATGATTTACAAACGGATGTTACTATTTTGTTACTTTTTTGGGTGTGTAGGGTGAGAAAAGTTATTTTTTTGGGTCAAAATTTATGCTAGGAATTATTTTTTTGGGTTGATGGTTTGTACCCCAGCCTGAGCACCCCTATCCTAAATATATACGAGTACCCCCCCCTGGGAAACTTTTATCGTATTCCCGTTCATGAAAATGTGTTTATTTGCATCAAATAAGAAAAAGTTCTTTGACATAAAAAGCCTTGCTAAATATTCCTTGATCAAATTCCCTTCACGAAAATACGGTTTCCTGATGCAGACCAAGAAGACTAGCACCCTTACCAAACAAAACAATCGCTAAAATCCACACAATTATCGTAAAGGTTTAGCTGTGAAATTTGTCCGAAAGAAATGCTGAAGTTGATGATACTGCTTTCGAATGTTGTGGATCACTATTTTACTGAAAATCTAAGTTCTAGGCCATTCAGCAGGTATGAGTCAATAAAATCTGTCTCGGTAAGGGTACAGACAAAGTCCTATAACAAGAAAGCATGTATGAGGTAACTATTTGATTAATTCACACGAATTTGCGATTTTCTAACCTGACATCCATCAGAACTCCAGGCATTCTCAGTTTCCTTCCAGTAAAAACACCCAGTATTGAAAAGCTCCATTGTGAAGTTCACTAGACCAGTTCTATTTCCATCGACAGATACATTACCTTTAATCTCCCAGATATCCAAAAAGAATTTATCCCCACGGATGCTAGGAAAAGCTCTAAATTCACCATCGTTGTCATCATAACGGCTATCTCCAATATCAAAATACTCTGAATCTTGTCGAATGGTCGATACACCATCGTAGCGTATAAGCAGACGACATGAACTTCCATAACAACGTGACCTTAACATCACAGATAAGCCTCTTGCGGGCAGTGCAATCGTTACATTTAGCACCTTGTCCTTCTTGATAGTAAATGTTTTGTTTAACTGAAAGAAATATGGAAAGGAATTAAACCTGGAATTTTCTCAAATATATGTGGCAAAGAACAAATGCATTTCATTACGGAGTTTAAACAACATTGATTAACAGCTAAAATAGGTCAAGATCCTGACTTATACCCCATTCACACTGGCAAGTTAAACCCGCAAAAAAGCCAGGTTAGTGAATGCTGCGTTCTAATTGGTCGATCCAACAAATCGAGTGCATTTGATTGGTTGAAATTTAACCTGGGCTAGATAAAACTGGTTTAACTGCTTCAGTGTGAATGAGGTATTAGAAGTGCTTGCAGTAAAGTGGCTTGATAAATCTCCCATTAACCCTATCCAGACTGGGCTTTTTCAGCTACTAAAAGACTAAGGAGGGATGATTCAACCCCCCCCCCCTCTCTAAAATCCTCAATGAAGTATCTATTGCAAAGAACCTTACCTCGATGGCAGCCGAGAACATAATCTACAATTTTCTTTTGAAATGGAGCTAATTAGTTAAGTGACGTCACCTGCTGATGTTAGTACTCCCTGCGATGAGTAAAATATGGCAATTTTCTGAAAACGCTTTTAGAAGCTTCCTCTTCTAAAATTTCCTCCTCTTGTTAGGTAGTTCCTCGAGAATTAGAGGGAGATCTTTTCTAAAAATATCAGGAAGCATTAATTTAGACCTTGCCCGTCGTAAAATAACTTAGCTGAAGCCTCTACATTCACCACGCCCATCAATGAAATGACCTCCTCATTGGCTGATTTTAATTGGTTCAAAATTCGTAATTTAATTCAATTATTTCGAATATTGCAAACCCGATGATCTTTTCCCGATGATCTTAATAAAAATATACTTCTATTAACTCTGCATTTTATCCATAAAACTGGTCGGTTTGATTAAAAACTTTTAAACTCAGTTATAAGTCACACAACCACCATGTCTCCTTTAGTAAATATAATTTTTTGTTTGTAGTAGTTACGTGTAGTTTCATTTACTTCTCCCTGTTTCATTTAATTGACATGAGGTAGACATAGTTTTTGCTCCTCATGGTATCGTCCTAGTAGTAGTGTAAAGTAGCTTGTAAGTAGTGCAATTAGTAATATGTATTGGAACTTTTAATAGAATGTATACAAAACAATATTGCAAACAACAAATTTGCAGAAAAGAATATCTTGATGAAAAAAAATTTAATTTTAAAGTAAATCAACGGGGTTAAAAGGCAACTTAGCTAGGGGGACTGGGTCCATGTAAATAGAACCTATTGTATTTAATGTTTTCGATCGATGAAAACAATAGGAACATAAGTGGCGCGTGCCGTTCTTTTGTGCTACGTTTAGACTAGATCGCTATATCTCCGTTCATTTACTTTAATGATTAGTAACAAAATAAAACTTTGGTGAATATTATAAAGGTATAAGTTCATTAGTTGATCTCGTCGACTATATGGATAATTTGCTTACTTACCACTTCAGTATTAGGAGTAGGGATTTGTACAACCACTTCATCACCAGAAGGCAGATTATTCACTTTCATCTCTTTGTTATTAAATGTATATTTTACATTTGATACAACTGGCGTAAGAACTTTTCCAATTCCATTTTTGTCCCATGTATGTGGATTTCGTAATAACGTAACCATCTACAAAAATGAAGAATATAGCATTTATAAGACGAAGTGATGGGAATTTCTGAAAAAGGTAGTTAACAATGGTGTACAATATGGTGCGGTAAGCCAAAGTCTGCCGCTTTTCCAGTTTAAAATTTAGCAAAATTTATAATGTCACAACCACTTAACTGGTTGAAACATAAAAAAAGCGCTAGGATTGAATTAAAATAATCATATTTGCAAAATTGAACGAGAACGCTGTACCACCATACAATAGGTTTAAGCAAAAGATAAAGACAGATGTTGCTCGGAGACAGAGACATGTTTAACAGGTTTGACAGAGATAGAGGATCCATTCAGACTCTCCTGGTACACCCCCTTGCAATCACCACCTCTGTCAACATGTATAAACGTCAACCCAACAACTACAATCACCAACAGAAACAGAACTTTTACTATCAAATCTGATTTTACCTGTTCATCATCAAGCGTCATCTATTGCATACAGTAGTGTCCCGCATATAAGAAACATAAATTTAAGAAACACAGACCCTGATTTTCAAAATAATACCCCACTTTATAAGAAACAGGTACAGGTCTGAAAAAGGCTTGTTTCTTATTTAAAAATTAGGTATAGATTAAAACCTTTGAAAAACATAACAAAACATAAAAACTGTACAACTCTTTTTGCCTTTGTATACAAACCAAGAATTTTGTATACAAACCAAGTAAAAATCACCTTCCTGGAATAATTATAACATTTCCTGGAAGTGAAAATTTACAGGTACAAATCAAAATAATACGTTTTGTATCACAATCATAGAGCCGCTGTTAGAGTAGTTGATGGACAGTACATGATTTTTCTAATAAGAAACTTTACCCTGATTTGACGTTTATATCTCATTTTATAAGAAACGTGTCAGACCTAAAATTGAAAAAGCTGTTTCTTATATGCGGGACACTACTGTATCCTGCACCAAATGCAACAATTTATATATCAGGGAAACTTCCCGCCAAATCAACAACAGAATCGGTGAGCATATGCGAAACATGGGAAAAGACCAAGAGAGGATTTGTAACATTTCCCTCGCAGCCAACTATAGCCAACTATAGCAAAATGAGCATGTTTGGTGTGCATTACTTTGTCTTCATGTTATCCTACTCCTCGCAGCTGTTCCAGCTCCAAGTGATCCGATGGCGTAAGACAATGGCAAACTCGGATCCTCCACCTAGAGCCGAAGTGGAAAAGTTTATCTCAATTTTTTATGCCTCATATCTTGAAGCAGGGGCCGAGTACCCCCAGTCTAAAAATAGCACTTGGGGCATTATTCGGCTTGTATCTGTTCGGAATCGCTTTCAGCTTGTCAAATTACCTAAGTGTACCGATTTGCATGCTGGTATCACAATTTGCACAATTCATGTCAAATCCTGTGATTATCTAATCAAGGGGGACTTGTTGCTATTTTACATAACATGTTGAGAGTATGGGTATGTGCCGCCCATATGGGTGGGTTCTAGGGCCCGAAATTCTCTAAACAAGGGTCATTTTTCGGCAGATTTTCCTTAGACATGGGTTTGTGTTGCTGAAATCGGCAAAAAATCTTTGATAATGGGTCGTTTTCCGCCAAAATTCATCATAAAAGTGGGTACGAAGGCGAATATTGGCAATTATAAGAGGGTAGCTTTCTGAAAACCGGGCGGCAGGCCCCCGTACATCCACAAGTCGTGTACCCCCTCCCCTCCGGAGTCGCTTTTGAACCTCAGTGTGAATGAAAACAGTTCATAAGTTTAGTGAAAGAGAACTGACAGCTGGTTAAGAAATGCAAAATAGTCTTCTAAGTCATACCTTAATAGCAACCGCATTGGTTGTATTAGTTCCATTTCCACCAAACACACCCCTACCAGATGGTGTCTGTATAATTCCACCATTTAATGTTTCCATCAGCATACTGTTCAGACGACTGCCTTCTGACTTTTTAATTTCAATTAATATCGAATCGCTATGAAATCTTCTTGCTATTTCATTTGCCACTATCGATCGGAATACCATTGCTGTAGAAGTCTCAATTATTTGTAATGTATCTTTGGTGAATTTCAGGTACTAGAAACAATGTGACAAGTGAATTAAAACCGTTACACAATTTAACCAGTTGCTAGATATTGTCTTAACGATAATCACCCTATCACATGCCTGTCTATTGCTGTGGAAGTTGTGGAGTATCCTTACTCCATAACGGGGATGGCTTGGCAGGGTTGGCTCAGTGATAGCGCCCAGGGATGGCTCAATGATATCGATCTCAGGGACCGCGCAGCCATTGGGCTAGGGTGGGCTATAGCCCCCCCACTTTTTTCAAAGATAAGTTAAATTTTGTTTTACAAATATGGAATTTCTAATTCTTCGCGTTAAAATTAATCGATGACAACGAGAAAAAAGAACTCATACACCGTTTATGGCCTCTTTGCCAATCTCCTCATTTGATACGTGAAGCAAATGGGGGTGTTAATCATCGCTGTCTATGGGTATACTTATGACAGCTGGTTGTGAGCATAAAATGAAAAGTTTCCAGTTCTTTTTTGGGCTAAATCTCGGTCAACGGCTATTTATACACACGGATAACTTGTGGAAGAGATTACAAGGAACAAAACTATCCTCTATCTAGGGAAAGCGACTTGCACTCTTGACTAAAACAAATCTTGAAAATATTCGCAATACTGAAAGCTTCAATTCGTTTTACGATAGAGTTTTACTGAAAGCTAAGCAGCACAATTTGATTGGAGAGACAAAGTTGCACAAACGACATTGCCCTGCGAGATATGAGGAAGGAAGTACGACATTGCCTTTGCAGAATCTCCACGAGATTTATTTAGACACATCTATTTTGAAGCAGTCGACTTAATGGTTCATTCCATTGACCTCAAGTTTAGTCAGCCTGGCTTCAAAGCGTATGAGCAATTGGAGTCATTACTTCAAGGTTTTGAAATCCGAAGATCATGCGGAGGAGTTAAGGTTTTTGGAATGAGAGTGTCCCAGTTATAAAGCCTCGAAACACTCTTCCCGTGGTAAACTGGCTGACAATCCGCAAACTTCACCTTGGTAAATACACCTAGACAACTACGATGGAGAGCGTCAGCAGGTTGGGATTATCCTTACATTCTATTTTTCTTATTTATGCATTATGATGTTTTTTTTCACTTTTCTGCTACTAACAAAAGCTCTTTTCGTAG
>REGM01000326.1:26304-43853 GCA_004194415.1 Aurelia aurita
ATAGAGTTCTCTGGTGTGCGTGTGTCAACCATCCATCGTATAGGCACTGGTATGGTGCTGTTTTTAACTTGGGCCATAAGTTTCCATTTGTATGAAATGTAGCCTCCACATTCCCTGCAGTTCCCAATTAAAGACAATCTGGTTTCTGGGTCTATCCTGTCATTGCAGTTTGACTTGCAGCTAGGGCACAAACGATATATTCATTAAGGACTATTCTCATTTTATCTTGATAACTACTTTGCAAAAGAATGCATCTTTCTCCCTAAAGTTGCTCTTTGCAAATAGATGACGAATTAGTAAAGCAACACGTGGGAAGTATTTTTGGCTATCTATTGCCCAGGAAATTCTTGAATTTGATGGCTGACGCTCTACCCTGTAGTAGGAGAGCTCTAACTTAGATGTGAGTTGGCAAATGATCAGTTCAGTTAGTTTCCTTTCATTTTAAAATTCTACGCCATACAAATGCCATTAGAAGAACTACAACATACTACATCAAAACAACCAATTACAACAAGGAAACAAAAGCTACCAAAATAAATAACTTTATAAGGGAATTTGTATACAGGGAAGTTCTTAAAGGAGGAGCTCTCTCCATAGGGAAACTACTCGAGGAGAGAGCACCCCCTTGGTTAAAAACAAAACTTTAGGCTTTGACAGATAACAAAGATTCCATCAATTGAATAAGAATTTTCTGAATTCCATAATCAAAGTATGCCTGCTTATAATTGATAGTTGTTAGTTAAAGTTCTAGGACTGGTAGTTCGTTGAGAACAAATGACGCTCAAGTTGATGCCAAAAATTCTTTACCGAATAAGCTTGCCTGGTATCATATTGATGACCATGAGAAGGCAAATAGAAAGACTTGTGAAATCCAGATGGGGAAAACTTATTGACTGACTCATAGCCGAATGTCAGCAGTTCATTTCAAAAAGATCTTGCAGCTTGAGAAGTCGGAGAATGAGAAAAATAGGAGTGGATGGAACACAACGATTTTCAAAGGCGATAGCTCTTACAACTTTCTTTTGAAGGATGAATATTGGTTTGATGTAAGCATCATAATTAAGTCCCCAAACAACAATACCATACTGAAGAAAAGAGGCAAATAAAGAGTAATACAAAGAAACCAATACATTTGGAGGAAGAAGGTGCCCAACCTAGAATAGGAATAAAATCTTTAAAAAGCATTGCACGATTGGTTAATGGTTTTTCCGTTTGATTTAATGGCTTGGAACTTCGTTATGAGTGTTCATTGGCAATCTTTGGCAACATTGGATACATTTTTCTGAATCAATTTGAATTTTCTGAGTCACACATTTCGTTCCAAAGAAATTTAAATTTTCGACAGGTAGCCTTTGATAAACCCTGCGTATAATTCAAATATTTTACTTACGCAATAGATGTAGTCATAACGGTTCCACTTCTGACATCGATATGTTGCTCAAATGTTGCATTTCTTCCTGGCACTTCTAAACTTTCTACAGCTAGTTTTATGACGTAAATGGCATTCCGGATCAACAATTTCGCAGGAATTTTCCATGTTACGTAGTTATTCTCAATAATTCCATCACCGTATCCAAAACAACCACCTTTTCCAATAGTAAAATACAGTGCACCAGGTTTTACCCTGCAGTACCATTTGTAACCTAAGTTTTTCTGATTACCATTGACGATATTAGGGTCGTAACTGAGACTGCCATCAAGCAATATATCACGCTCCCAAGAGAGGAGTCTTGTTGCATCACCTTTAATTGTGACGTAAAGCGGTACTGCGATGATTTCAAGATACTTTTGATCAAAATCGGAATAGCCAAGATTTCTCAAGACAGCATTCAGCTGGATGATGTAAAAGCCAGGTGATAAACTGTATTTCTGGATTGTAATTTCTCGATGATGTTTCATCGCACCAGGTGGAAAACTGGAAAGAAATTACAAACCAAAATCAAGAAAAAAACCGGTTGAAAGTTTGGCAAGAATGGGATTAGAAAAAACTTCAAGGAAGATAGAAATCAGAAAGCGAACTCAACAATGTTTAACCACACCCGGAAGAGCTTCTTTTCTAAAGATAAATGCGAAAATAAAGTATGGAAGAGAAAACACGAGAATATAAAAACAGACTTTTGAAATATTTCATTTATTTCTTATGCCAGTATCGTTAACAAAAGAACAACTTTAGCCGTGGGCAACACACACACACAGGTTTATCAGAAAGTGTGATTTTAACCAACAAAACAGTTTTAAGCCGCTCAACTTTGAAATCGAACAAACCGCCAACAATAACATTGCGTCTCCCAACCTAAGTCAAACGAAATTTCTTTCTTTCCTTCCTTCCTCCCTTCCTTCCTTCATTCGTTCCTTCCTTCCTTCCTTCGTTCCTTCGTTCCTTCCTTCCTTCATTCCTTCTTTCATTCATTCATTCATTCATTCATTCATTCATTCATTCATTCATTCCTTCCTTCCTTCCTTCCTTCCCGTGGGGGAATCGTTTGAGTTAACTTAGGACGCAAAATGTTGTTGTTAGTGGTTTATTCATTTCCAAACTTAGGGCCTAAAGAACTAAAGGAGAAGCAGAAAATATTCGGGCGCATAAACTCATACTTTATAAAAAACCATTTTCCGCATTACACTGCTTTAGCACGCTTTCTAATTCCAAAAATTTCAAATGTTAATTGCAATTTGCAAAAGGGCAGTTTCAAAAATCCAAAATTTCAAAACTTCAATAAAAAACACTCTCATATTCTCGCTTCTTTTCTTTGGGAACCTATCTGATTTTTGCTATGAGCGCTGGTAGACGGAACTATTAAAGGTAATTGAAGGAGATAAAGATGGTTTAAGCTAGGGGTCTGGGCATCTCTATTCTCGAGTTATCGTAACCAAAGATGATTGTCTACCTTCAAACAAAGAGACCGTTGGCGGAATCGTGTCTTTCTTCAATAAGTTTAAAGCATACCGTCAACTTTAAGCAAATTTTTCAGCTGTTCAACGCTATTCTCAAACATAATTTACCCTTCAAAGTTTGCCGACACCAAACAAAGAGTTTCGAATGTGTGATCCCATTACAAATATAGAAAAACACTTTTCCAGGAAATGAATATAACTGTTTGGATTCGAAATGCCACGCAAAGAAAAGATTTCGGGCAACTAACCTTATAATCTTGTCAGATTCAGCAACTCGATTGTTATCCATAGCTTCCGTACTACTGGCATATATTCTCCATTCAAATGCAGCTTTATTTGAATCATCACACTCGAGTTTGACGTCACTTAGTACCGTAAAAGTCTCACCGAGGCTAAACTGCAATAACTTCTTATCTCTTTGCAAAATCTTTACTTCTGGCCTCTTACAAACTGTTTTCGTAATATATACAGTTCTTTTTGCAACCAATGATGTGAACGAGTCTTGTGCTGTTATTGATACGTCATAAATGCCCTTCGCGCGATATGTATGCTGCCTCACATACCCAACATATCTCGTGAGATTCAGGCTCTCTGTTCCCCGGATGCTAATAATACCAGGTAAACTGCTGGCCGGACTAAATACAATCACATTTCCTTTGTTGACCGTCCCATCTTTAAAATCCCAGATGAAGTCTGTACCAAATCCGGAACTTTCGAGCAGCATATAGAAATCAGTTTTACCTTCAGTATCCGGTTCCGAAGCAAATAGCATCAGACCCATTACTGACCTTGTTAAAATTAGTGTTCGTCTCTCTACAAGGGTATTGACATGATTAGATACTTTGACTTCAAGGTCGTATTTTCCAACTTTATTAACCAAATGATCGACTAAAACCTTGTTTTTCGTCCCTGCTGGTACAAACCAATTTGGCTTTGCGATTTTCCATTCAAATTTTCGGCATCCTCCACCGGTTGTTATTGCTTCAATTTCAAAAGGGTATGAGTATTTGAGGTAGACCTCTTTGACACCTTTATTATCTTTCTCTACTTTCCGCGAAGGTGGTATGCTATTGAAGTCAAGACGCAATGAATGGAGTCCTTGGTGAATTCTTACAACACCAGTTATTTCAAATCTTCCCAGGAGATTTTTCATTTCAAAGTATGTTTGATAACATCCAGCTTTCTTGTAGGTATGTCTTATTAAATTCGTTGCATTCTTGCAATCAAAATCAGGCATTCTTGTCCAAGGCATTATTTCTCCGTCTCCGAAGTGTATCCTATACGAAACTTCATTTGGTATAGGCGACAGACATTTTGCCATAAGATGGAACTGGGCTCTATTATCCGGCCAATTCTTATTCACCCACGTTGGGAACAAATAATGGAGTCGGCCCATTACCGGATTCAAAATCTGGATTTGATCTGTCCCTTGAGCAAAAGTCACTGAGTTTGTCACACTCCAAGTGTATTGGTAGACTCCAAGATGAGCGTACGTGCTATTTATAACGTAGAACGGAAACGTGATGTATGTGGATGATTTATGCGACCTGCCATCACCAAAATCAATGTGAAATATTCCCAACGCTGAAGGGTCAGTTGGCATGACAAAAAACGCAACTGGTCTTCCTGGCGTACTTGCATGTTCAACAGATATCGTTACTTTATTGTTAAGGAAAAGTGCACACATATCTCTTCTTATGATTCTCTTATCTATGCCATTAGAAATGGAAATTTCTAATTTCGTATTTCCAAAACCTCCATAAAGACTTGCACTGATTTTGACAGTTGCATTCAAGCCAGTTTCGGAAACCACATCATCAATATCACCAATATATGAATCATTTAATTTGATCTTCCATGATTTCATTGTTGAATATTTGAATGTTGTCTTCAGAACGTATAGCTTACCGACTGGAAAACAGTGATGTTCTGACTCAATTTTTGTGATTATCAGTGGGGTTCTCGCTGAAGCTCTTGTCTCAAATGATTGTTTATGACGATGGCTCAAGCAGCTTCCTGTCGAATAAAATATCACGAGATTATGATTATCAATGAATCAATGAATAAAATTTATGCTGGGTTACGGTTAGACTTGCCCCAAGTCTATTTCATGAAGTCCGTCTGACCGATCCATTTTGTCCCATCGTTTCTGGTTACGCCAAAGGAAGTTTAGGTGAATTGAAATTTGATCCATCAATTTCAATTCACCTAAACTTCCTTTGGCGTAACCAGTCGAGTCTGCGCGCAGGCTAGAAACGATGGGAAAAAAGGGATCGGTCAGACGGATTTCATGAAATAGATTTGTTTTTGGGCAAGTCTAGGTTACAGTCAAACTCGCATGTGTCGTACACACTAAGTCAATGAGATTTTCCATAAGTAGAACAACGATATCAGTGGCTGGACCACCCGCATCAATCTAGAAAAATGTCTTCAGATTTTTGTTTTAAGACGGTTTCATACTCTTCGAATTTTTTCCCACTAAGAAATATTTTTCGAGTATAAGCATGTGCAATTGAAATTTGACCCACGAGCTATTTTTTCTGGCTGTTCTCCTCTGTGAAAAAATGAGTTAGATCTGTTTCTACTTTCTTGCTTATTATTTTAATACTACATGCTCACAGTTTGTACTGGTTGCTTCTTCGTTGGTCGGGTGTAAACAATATTGTCATTGGTGGTTTTGTTCACCAAGATATCAAGTAAATACCCAACCTCGTTCCCAGGGTGTTCTTACGTCATACGTTGATCACGAAGCCGAGTGAACACCCTGGTACATTTTGCACAAATCTGTCTAAAAAATGGACAGATTAGCAGTCATTATGGATTTATGGTTGGCCAGATAACACTAATTATATAGCCTCGATTTAAAACAAAACAGTCTCATTGCAATGATCGTTGCCTAGTGACTAAATTATGTTGCTATTATTTGAATAATTAGTAAGTTTTTGAGTAATAATTAGAATTCTGCTATTGTTTTCGAATAATCAATCAGATCGCAGAACGGCCACTTGTATCCCAGAGTAGAGGTAGAGCAACGAACTCACTCTGGGGACGAGATTGGTAAATACCCTATTATTTTATCATCATGTTGGTTTCTTCAAACTGATACTAATGAAATGTTCACTGGATGTTCTTCTGGTTTCCAAACATTAAGTCACGGCCCATGACCTTAGATCTCTAGAATTTTTCCTGGTACTCTAGCTGTGTCCAGCAAAGCAGATTTTTGAATCAATTTGTTCTTGCTAAACACTCCAGTCTCCTTCAGGTAGCCATTCAAACTTTCAGACACCGTCCCAAGAGCACCAACTAAAGCAAGAACAAATTTTGCCTTGACTTTCCAGAGCTTTTGCAATTCTCTTACTAATTCGCTGTACTTTTCGATTTTTTTGGTTTCTTTCTAAGCGCGCGCGCGACACAGTCATGTCTTCTTTTGTACTCTTTCTGAGCAAACTTCGAATATCCACTGACAATATGATATACTGTCTCCTCCGACAGAGTCCAGAAAAAGTCACGGCTCAACGGCTGTGAGGCGGAGGAAGGGTTGTTTGTTAATGTCATATCTGAGGAAGGTTTGGTAATTTTTGAAGAAACCTAGGACAATTATTGGTTATTTTGGCAACAGCAACTGGTTCATAAATTTTAGGGTTATAAACAACGCGCACCCGCACAACGCGAGGAGTTCGAGAAATCTGGTTATTTTGTCTTTTTAAAGTGAGGAAGGTTTAACTAACAACATTGGCATCCGGAGGAAGGTTTGAAATCTTGCTGCACTCTGTCCTCCGACTGTTTAAGAACTCTACACATGGAATCAGAAGCGCTTTTGTCAATCTGTGCTTTCACTAAATTTGTCCTTAATGACTGGGTTAGTCCAGCCATGATTAAACCTTCTGTCTCCTTCTTGAGTTCCCCTTCTCTTAACAATCTCCACGATTCGGGATCACTGAAGTCCTTTGAATTCCTCCACGATTCTAAGGCCTTTAATATTCATATAATTCAGAAATATCTTACTCAGAGGTATGGTTATAAGACGGATAATTTCTCTCACTCCTAAGATATCTGGCTTATGCGAGTTTGACTGTATTAGAGAAAGGGAACCTTTCAAACAGCGTTTCCAGTAGTCAGGAAATTTGGAAGCGGTAAAACAGGCCGGTAAGGAATTTGTGATATCTACCACAATCACTGTATATGCTTATACAAGTTTGCTGAATTCAATTGAAGTGCTGAATGGATCTTGAGATTCTTAGAAATAATCCTAGCTGATGAAAAATATTAAAAACAACGAACCCAGCGAGATTTTTAGAGATATTTTGATGAAAACAAAAGGCCTTTGCTTAAAGGGAATTTAAGCATATATAAGCCTATGATAAAAATAGTCGTGCAAAGACAATAGTCCGTGACACGTGCCGAGCCATATTTGGGTAGCTGATCTATGTCAACAGGAAATACTGATATCTGATTGGCTAGAATTTGACCGCAAGTGCCTTGAGCCACTATTATATGCTTAAATTCCCTTTAAGTTGTAAAGTATCTTTAGTCAGTGATTTACGTCTAGCATCAGATTTATTTCAAACATACCTGAAACCATATAGTTTCCACTCTTCGTGTATCTGTGACGAACAACAGATCCGTTATTTATGTGTGGAAACATCCCATTGGTACCATCTCCAAAGTCAAAATTACACTTGAGCAATGGACACATAAAGTCGCCCTCGATCACAAAAACGGCATCTGTATCAATTGTTGAATTTGCTGATTTCATGTTCATTTTGAAAGGAGATGGATCCGGCTCTTTTCCTTCGATTGATGAAACTTGAACTTGTTTCATGTTCACAGAATTGTACATCGTAATTGTGAAATTGTAAAAACCAATGCTGCTAAGATCTAATGTAGTATTGCATGCTATCATATCTCTTCCTGACGCTACCGGACGTGCAATATCATGATGCAATGTTCTTGACCCGGAACTTATGTTGCAGAATACATTCCGTCCGCTTTTGGCGATGCCTTCAATGTGAATAGCCGTTGGGACACAAAATACGAATGCATTCGCACTCCATCTAGCCTGCAATCCCGTCACTCGATTTCGCCACTCGAAATTTGCCAAGAAACGAGCTGTGATATTGCCTACCTTTCTTGAGAGAACATTATCTGCCTGTAGTTCAATAGTGTACAAACCTGAGCTCTTTGAAGCATATGTAAAGATTGCAGAACTTGTTTTCGATATGGCATTCCATCTTCCACGGCTATATTGCCTTTTTGCTTTCACTCTACTATCAAAGTCTTGATAAGGGTAAACCATGAATGAGAATGTCGTGTCACCACCATCACTAATCAAATCAACGGTTATGTCATGAGATGTTGGAAGCAAAATCTCACAATCGCACGGGTTGCTACTCGATGCGACACTAGTTGCATCCACTTTCAAATCGTATTTGAACATTGTCATGAGATTTCTAATCGCAAAATCTTTCCTTATTGTCGTCGTAACACCTTGTGCAGTGCTTCTCTCTAAAGCTCCCGGCATGTCTTTGATATAGGCCCTAGCCTCGCAATAGTGCCTACCAGCAGTTGTGAAACTTGCCGAATCCCCAGATGCTAACGGAGAACGGACAACATTAGCGAGCTTCTTACCATCACACCAAATATCATAATAGATTGCAAATTTATCCATGCCCGTCGCAGTAATAAGAATATCTACCGGTGTATTGATTCGAAATTGTTTCTTACTAGTTATGGTCATAGCATAATTGTCAAATTCTTCATGGGACTCGGGAATCTCTATCTTTTTCAGAGTCTTACACTCTTTATTTACAATATTTTCGACTAATATTGACAAGGAGTGATCTACTCTATATCCAACGGACAAAACATAAAATGTAAAGTTGGCTCCATGGACTGTTATATTTGTATCTATATCAACCATCATATCCCGATACTTGTAACGAAGAGAATAATTGTATATTGCTTTTTGAAATAGTTCCGCGATTACAACGAAGGTATGGTTTGCCACTAGCGGTAGTGTGTTTGGATCAATGCTTACGTCAAGATCAATAGTACATATTACGCTTCCATTAATTGCGCTTCCATTAATTGGTAGGTCTTCGGGCTCAGCTGATCGCCTCTTAATTGATATAACTCCTGCAGATGTATTAGAATATTTACGGAATAATTTCCATGAGAGTAATGTCTGTCTCTTGCTTTGGTTATCAGGTGAAAGTTTATCATATACAGGCTTGTCTGTCATATCTCTGTCATTGCGTACATCAGGTGGAATTTTAGGGTCAATTTTCGGCATCATAGTCGTACGTTCCAAGTAATTTTTATCACCATCGACACCATCGACGCTTGTAATATTGACTTCGATACTGTGAATATAACCAACCACACAGAAGGTATCATTTTGGAATATCGCAGTAGACGTTATGTCAAAAATTCCTGACTGTAGATACCTGTGCCGTGCCTCTGCTATACCGCTCTGGGATTCGTTAATCGTAATCACGCCATCGCCAAAATCGAATTGAAACAACACGGATGCTTTGAATTCGTCAATCTCAGATGATAGGTATATCTCCTCGTTTGCATTGTGCGTTATCTTGCTATTTGTAAGGTCAAAAAGTGTATGCAATGAATCATTATTGGAAGCGGAGATGGAGTTGAAGATAAGTGAAAGACTGACACTGTGATCACTACATTGCAAGGCAGCTACGATCTCATAAGTCGTTATCTCTTCAAAACGCAAGTAAATGCAGTATCGATCCTGTTCCAAGGATGTCGAAGGTATGTTAATGACCGTTTGCAGATCCACGGTTTGCCCATTTGAAACTAGCCGCAAACTTTTATTTAGAGACTGCAGTTCTAGGAAGGATGCATCATCTGTGATACCATACAACACACAAATTGGAGTTTTTGTATCAACGATACCATAATATTCTCTTCCTTGCACTAGAAATGTAGAAAATGATTGCAAATGTTAATACTCGTTACATAACTTTACTGAAGTAATTTTCCCTGAAAAAAATTGATTGCAGATCTTTAGTGGAGTTTTATACTGAAACCATGGGCGGTAGGAGACGCGTGGATTGCTTTTTGAAAAATGTGGTGGTCATAGGTTGGGGTTATTAAGATTAAATTAGCCGCGAGTTTTCAGAGCGGCTTCCTGTTATTTTGTAGCCACTTACGGTTGACCCGGCAGACGCTAATCATCCCATCGACTTGGTCGATGGGCAGATTAGCGTCTGTAGAGTCGAGATCCCGATGACGAGATGCCGATGACGTAGCCCGATCTCGAATTACACAGGTGTTGTTTTCATAATCCGCATCACAGGGAAGCAAAGAAACGAAAACTAGGGAACTCGCTAGGGGATACGCCTGGACCCCCTGTGGTATCAGTAGGGTAAATGAATTTGTCGAAATACAGAAAACTGCAATTAAAAGAGCCGACAGTCACAGGAACTTTAGGATTCAACAGGCCACTTCTGCATGATCCACATGTAGTAGAAATCGTGAATTTTTGCACAAATTGAAACAATTTTGCTTGAAAATAAACCATTCGCTATTCGTAAATTACATACTTGTTGCAAGATCTTTGCATCGACATTTNGTAGGGTAAATGAATTGTCGAAATACAGAAAACTGCAATTAAAAGAGCCGACAGTCACAGGAACTTTAGGATTCAACAGGCCACTTCTGCATGATCCACATGTAGTAGAAATCGTGAATTTTTGCACAAATTGAAACAATTTTGCTTGAAAATAAACCATTCGCTATTCGTAAATTACATACTTGTTGCAAGATCTTTGCATCGACATTTATCAATGTAATTGGATGCTTGTGCTTCGTCTGCCAAGCCTTGCCATACACCATATTCTTTCAAAGAGTGCTTGTTTATGAAGGGAATTCAAACGAGCAAGAAAAACCTAAATTTATTTCCAATACTTTCACCCCGAACGATTTTCACGGTCAAAACCCATCCGTGGTCAAAAGTTTCGTATGAAGAAATTTTAAAAAATTTCCAAAACAAGGCCGTTAGTTGAAAAGGTGTATACTAAAAAATTGTTTTATTCTCCCTTATAACGGTTTTTCAAAGAGATCAAGCTTTCCTCGGTCATACACACTCAACGATAAAATATGGAGGCAGGAAAATTGTCCAAGTTAAACTAACATAATTTTTGTCATATTATAGCTCCAAATATCAATTTGCCGCAGGTAAAATTGAACATAAGCAACTTTTCAGTTGCAAGCTTGTACAACTTTGAACACTTTGGTTAAAATTGTTTTAAGATTTTGAAAAGCTGCATCTAACAGGTAAAAGAATAGATGCATTCAAATAAATCCCAGTAAAGACCATATAAACATTGATATTTAACAGAGATGAGTTATCATCAACATTCGTAATCTAACTCCAAAATTCCCTAGCAACATATACCGGGTGAATACAAAAAATGTCCCCCTCTTTGAAAAATAATGCAGCAAAAGCAGTTGTGCTATAATCATAGAAATTGATTTTTTTAATCAGCCTATATATTTCAAAAGTAGTAAAATATTTGACGATAACACTGAATTTATTCTCTTTGGTTATTTTTCATGGACGATGCACAACCCGCTACTGGACTTTCAGGTTCGCTAATATCCTGTAATCTTTGTCAGGCGAAAATATACAAGAAATCGATCTGTTCTTCACAGCTATTTTCCTGCGTTATTTGTGCTGAAGATAATAAAATAGCCTGTAAATTATTAACGAGATTAGAACTTGCTGATTCAGCTGTGGCCTGAAAAAAGAATCCTGTTTGAGCGAGAACAGTTTTGCAATTTTCGTTAGTTTCAGTGAATTAATTGTTAATATCATTAATTTTGTATCATTTAAAACTGGTGCTTCAAACAGTTGAATAAACGTTACTTAAACAAATCTTTATTGACCATTAATTGGAAGGACTTGACCGCAGCAACTATTTCTGACTACTGGACAGCTTGAAAGCGTTGAAGAAACTTATGAGATTTTCGAGGTTAGTATATTCTTTACGACATACTTCTTGCACAAGATCAGTCAACAAGTTTGGTGTTTGATGAAATGCACAGCCATGATTTAAAGACCCATTGTCAACCATGACCCTTTGTGCGCCGAATTAAAAGCAGGACAAAGAGAATTTAGGCCAAAAACGACTTTCAGATAATACGAAAGTTAGGGGCGTCGCTAGCCCTGTAAAAATGGGGTGGACAAAGTAAAGAATTAGGCTCTGTAAGGTATACCCAACCATTTTTCCTAGGAAGGGTACTCATATATATTTAGGATAGGGATGCTCAGGTTACTTTTTTGGGTCTAAAATTTGGGCAAAAGCTATTTTTTGGGTCAGTCAATTGTACAGTTATTTTTTAGGTTCATAAAATTCTGGATTATTTTTTTGTGTCTCAAATATGAGAAAAGTTTAAAAAATATAGAAAAGCATGATTTACAAACGAAACTAAAAAAATTGTTACTTTTTTGGGTGTGTAGGGTAAGAAAAATTATTTTGTTGGGTCACTTTTTATGCTAGGAATTATGTTTTGGGTTGATGGTTTGTACCCCAGCCTGAGCACCCCTATCCTAAATACATATGAGTACCCCCCCGGGCCATTTTTACACTATTTGTGCTGATAAGTAAATACCATTCTGAGAAACTGGGGTGGATATGTCCATCCCAGTCCACCCCCTGCCGACGCCACTGACGAAAGTCGACTTTGGGGCCATTAAGGATCATGATTATGGGTCTTTAACCACCAATCTCAATGATCTTTCGCTCAATATGTATCGAAAACCTAACATAGATGCGACAATTTATTTCACTGAAATTGGTCATACAGTTCGACAGTTACGGGCATTTTTGGCTTGGAAACCGCTTCTGAAAAACCCCGAAGAAAAAGCAAGAATATTCATTCGAACTTTGNATGATTATGGGTCTTTAACCACCAATCTCAATGATCTTTCGCTCAATGACAATATGTATCGAAAACCTAACATAGATGCGACAATTTATTTCACTGAAATTGGTCATACAGTTCGAAAGTTACGGGCATATTTTGCTTGGAAACCGCTTCTGAAAAACCCCGAAGAAAAAGCAAGAATATTCATTCGAACTTTGCCTAAAGTAGTCCCTTTGCCTAAACTTGGCCTAAATTATTATCCATCACCCACTTTGGGATATTTTCAAAAATAGAATAATTGTTTCACAATTAATTTCAAAATACCAACAAAACTTTCATTCATTCAAGGCAATTTTAAAGTCGTTGAAGCAAAATTTCTCCAAAATAATCAGACCAGAACCAGAGTGATTTTAGCGTAATAACAATTAACACGCAAGTCGAGGGGTCAAAGCTTAATCATCAGATTACTCCCGACATTCCCGAATTCTTTTTGGGGGAGTGCTGCAAAAGTTGGCAAACAACACTGTCCACGTCTCATTTTTATTTGCAGCTGAAAAGGGTCATGAAAAGGCTTCCAAACTTACTCTTTGTTCTGCAGTTTTACATGGTATTGAAGCATTATTTAGAAACTTAGAATATGAAATAAACATAAACGAGTAAAGGAGAATAACTCACTGTCATATTCAGCCTGCAAACAGCTAATCTCCGGGAGCAAATGTCCACTAAAAAGCGAGATACCAAACTGAAATAGAAGCAAAATTGTGAAGTAAAACTTCTCCATAGTCTTCAGAATTCATTTACTTGCACTACTGTCTGTTTTTGTAGGGCTGATGATATGAAATAACTTCATACTTTGCTGCATGAACATTTTCAAGTTGAAACTTCGCGAAGGTTGTTTAGTGAGAGAATCGAACGAATGATGTCGTCAGCAGCTAAAAAGGATTTCGCGCCAAAATGCACCAAGCATAATGGCGGACACAATCACTAGGTAGTAGGTAGTCAAGTCTTCAAGTCCGTGGGCGTTCATACTCATTTTCTACAAGAAACAGCTTATAAGAAACGGTAGGCTCAAATGCCACTCGAAGATGTTTTGATACAGTCAATAATAGTGGATGTCTTGGCATTATTTTGAATGCGAATTATGTTATAACATGTTTTGAGATCTTACTAAGTAATTTGGAAGCCCTTCTAACAAAAATATATTGGCTCCATAGTTAGGGCATTAACAATATTATAAGAAACACATAAGAAACGTTTGGTAGCAAAATGGCCCTAAAATTTAAGAAACTGCCTCTACCAACCCCGGACCATAATTTCTTCTTATAAAAAAATGAGTGTATTAGAGGAAATACGGTAGTCGACGTAGTCGATAGTCAAGGCTTTAAGTCCTATTTACCGTCATGTTATACAGTTGAATCCAGGTAAAACGAACTCTAAAGGGAACGAGAAAAAAGGTATTAGATCATTGTTCTTGAAAGGAGAGAACAGAGATTTGGCTTGAAATTGGGGATTGTTTTCTGAGGAAGAAAACTTCTTGATAGTCTCCAGAATTCATATTTTTCGATAATTTTCGCTTCTTAAATAAATTCATATTTGCTGCATGACTATTTTTCATGAGAGAATCGACCGTTGTGAGCAGTCAACGATACCAGGGGCTGTACACATATTTTTTATAAGAAACTTACCTCCGTTGTAGTTGGTAGCCAGTTTCTTATATTTTAGGTCATTTTGCTACCAAAAGTTTCACATGAGTTTCTTGAATTGTTAACGCTCTAAAGCAGGGCCGAGGAAGGTCAAGCCTTCCTCCGGATGCGAAATTTCGTCAGTAAACCTTCCTCGATTTATCAAGTCAAAATAACCAGATTTGTCATGCCTCTCGCGTTGTTTATATCCCTAAAGTTTATGAGCCAGTTGCTGTTGCCAAAATTACCCAAAATTTTACTAGGTTTCCTATGAAAGTTATTAAACCTTCCTTAAAGCATAGTCAATAGAAAAAACTCTGGTCTGGCAACTCGGCAAAGATCAAACGCGCTTCCATTGTTAGGCTTTCTTATGTTGAGAATGCACAAAATCTCCCGCTGTGAGTGCACATTTTATTTCAAAATGGACGCTTCTGACCAGAGTTCTGCGACGGCACTGGAAGATTTTGACGAATTGGAGTGGGATTCAGACTTGGATGACGTTTTGGCTGCATTTGATAACGAAAATAATATACAAATTCAATTTTCCGAGGCTGTATCGGAGGTGAGCAAGTTGTTAACTTCGAAAATTTGCCCTTGATAATTTACTGTACTCCAACTGTAGGCCAGTAGGCCTTTTACTATTATCTTTCTTATTATAGTAAAGTTCAGGAAAGGAAAAGCTTGTTTTTGTATCAAGTTAGCTAATAATTCTTCTTAGGAAAGCTATGTTTAAAAGTTTAAANCAGTGGATTTTAATGCATTTTACATGACGTGGGAAAACTGAAGCTGCAAATTACAACAGCAACTGAAGCTTCATGTACGACACTATGACGTCAGAATTGTGGGCTAAAGATAGAATCCCACGCAACAGGTCTCAAAGAAAACAAAATAGCGTATCCCAATTTTTTTTAGAATGGCAACTGCTTCAAACAATGCTAATTATACCACAAAACCAAGAATAATATTTATTTAATAACTCCCTCTTCAAAAAAAATTAGTCGCCGCCCTTCTAAAACAAGACAAGACGAGATGGAACGATATCACGGGCTGGAAGTCTCGTCTCTCGTTCTATGATGAATCATTACATTACACTGCTGTAAAAGTGAACTTACTTCCAAAATTCGATAAAAACTTTGCTTACGGGCATCTGACGTCATAAATCAATGAAGTGTTATTTGCCCCAGCTTGGCGTAAGGTAAAGTACACGTATTTTGTATAAGAAACTTAAGTTTGGGGCTTGTAGCCAGCTTCTTGAATTTTAGGCCATTTTGCTAACAAAAGATTCTTATAATCTTGTTTTTTAGTATTTTGTCCCTATAGGAGAGGTGGTAACTCCTATTATATGAATACCCTAGTAGGAACTGGAAGTAAGCGAATGTCTAACAGAGAGAGGTATAAGTTCATAGTTGAAGGGGGTTTATTGAGCGTTTGAAGTCTGTAAATTGTAAGTTGGTGGGAAGACTGAACTAGGGAGGTTGTTCCAAAGGGCAGAAGTTCTAGGAATGAAAGTGTTTGAGCAAGAAACCGTGCGATAGTTTGGGAGAGTAACAGAAAGTTTATGATTAGCGAAAGATGAGTTTTGTACCAAATTCGTTAAATATTGTCAAGGCACTAAATTTTTACAGGAGCGCCAGAAATTCTAAATTGTTTAGGCACACAGTCACAACTGTATAAATCGCAAAATTTTCCTCACTCTCCCATTTTCAACAATAAACTCAACACGCTATAACAAGATCTACGGCCTAAACTTGGCCCCAGTCCCACTAATCTAGAACTGAACGTCATAAATGTACTTTGCGGACTAGCGCAATGGCATGTAATTAGGCCTATTATGCTATAGCCTGCTAACCACACGCAATCATGACTCAATGTTGATTTAAGTGAAGTTTCATCGTGCAGCTAAAGAAACAATGGGTGTGTATGTGTACGCTTGTTTGCTTTATCCAAAGAAAGGAAGGTCAGTTTGGGTGTGTTTGATTGGTACCAATTCTGAAAACGGTAGACTTGGTAGACTCGGAATCTGTGTTTGATTGGCTCCGAAATTCTAAAAACGGTAGGTTTGGTAGGTTTGGAAGGCCTTCTGAACCTTCTGCTCCACAAGGCAGAAGGTTTGGCAGACCTTGGAGAGATTCTCGTTTTCATTAGCAAACCCTGTTGGTGAATTCAAAACCAAGATTTGTGTGTTTGATTGGGAAATATATTTCCATCTCTGCGAAGTCTACTGTTTTCAGAATTTGGTAGGTTTGGAGTTACCAATCAAACACACCCTTTGAATGCATGGATTTTATGATCATGAACAAATCTAGGATGAATAATGCGAGAACAAAATCCTTACTTTTCAATGCTAAATTCAAAAACATAACGGCAAATGTGTCGTTGAACCTTTATTCTTGAGTAATAAGTTTCAAGTTTTGAACATGATAAAACACCTTTTCCCCACCTGATGTTTTTATGTCAAGAAATATTTGTGGCAGTGTTAGAAACTACATCATAATAGACAATAATGCTAAAGATGGCGGCTCCAAAGACTCTGTTATATTTTGTTGCAAAGCATGCTGGTAAAAAGCTCCCTGACGACTACCTAACGACATAAATATTTTGGTTTGCCGTTTAGACTAGCCAGCTTGAATTCGAATCGACCTTGAATTCGAATGCAACATGGTTCGAAAGGAAACCTTTCCAAAGCAGAAAAACTAAAGTTTTGATTCGAATTGAAGTTTCGCGTTCGAATTACAAAATTTTCATATTTGTTTGTATTGATTAATTGTTCCGAATTTTGCCACAGCTAGCTAGTCGAAACGGCAGACCAAATTTGTTATGTCGTTAGGTGGTCGTCAGGGAGCTTTTTACCAGCATGCTTTGCGCGGTCGCCATCTTTAGCGTTAAAGTCTATTCAAGCACTTAGCAATAAGAAACCAATTAAGAAACTTTTAGTACTAAAAAGCGAAAATTTTCATGTGAAATTAAGAAACTGTTATTACTATGGGCTCATAAGCGTACGGGAAGATCAAATCTGGGAGGGCTGCCCGATAAAAAGTCCATTGCTTACCAACATTTTTGCCCGACTTGGGGGGGGGG
>REGM01000326.1:44222-55109 GCA_004194415.1 Aurelia aurita
TGTCATGACTATGGTGCTGTCAAAGCTTTATTGGTTCATATTGTTGACATACAAAAACTATCTGATCATCGATAATTATTTCATCATATGAAGTTTTAATCGTTTTCACCGTGGTATTTCCCTTAACAAAGGAAACAATAGCCGCCACTCCGACAAACATTATTGAGATTAATGGGTTGATAATGCAATGAAAGAGATAGCAAGATAGCAATCAAGTAATGAAAAGATGTCTGGGACATGTCTGGAATACAAATTTGTTTTAAAGGATATCTTGATTCCATGGAATACAAATTTGTTTTAAAGGATATCTTGATTCCATGGAATATATATTCCATGGAATATGTATTCCATGGAATACATATTCCATGGAATATGCATTCCATGGAATATGTATTCCAGTATTCCAGTATTCCATGTCATTCCAGTATTCCATTCCAGTATTCCACATTCCATGTTATCAAGATAGCCAAATCAAACGAAATTTACGAAATCTAAAAGAAAAAGTCACTTGACCAAACCACAGTCTTTATCCTCGAGAGAAGAATGTATTTGAAAACGCCACCTTTGCAATCTCCCACATCTCCCACATGAAAAGATAAAAGAGATTCAATTTGATTCAATATTCTCTTTTGTACTTGTTCATAATGTGTTTCATCTTTTACAAATATGCAAAATAGGCTATTAGTCTGAAACAAAAGGCACGCCAACTGACGACGTCACAAATCATTTTGCAGTAAATTGGTCAACAATATCGAGCGAGTTCGAGGGAAGAGAAACCAAACCACCCAGTGGTTAGAACAGAAGACCTTGCTTGGTGAATTCATCGCCACAATTACATTTGAATTATTTGGAGTTCTGTAAAGAGAGATATTTACAAAGAAGGCTGGTTTTATACAGCCTAAAGAGTAACCATGATCGTCATAAACAACACTTCAATTTTGTTAACAACATGGTCGACAAATCTTCAAACAAATGCATCAAGTTCGACGAACTCTGCTTCAGCTGAAATCTCACTGGTTCTAAAAGTTATAATGGGAGTTATTGTCGCACTTTCAATCGTTCCTGGTGTACTAGGAAACATACTTGTTATAATTGCTATTACAACGACCAGTCTGAGCAATTATATTATAAACTTGTTAGTGTTGAGCCTTGCAGTAACTGATGTCCTGATCTCCGCATTTCCCTTGCCAGTTCTTTCCGTTTATTTTGTGTTTTACTGGCCGCAGTGGATGCTAGGAAAAGCGTGGTGTCAAGCAACAGTCTATGTTGTAAATTTATGCGGATTAGTTTCAATTCTTACAATGACAATTATCGCTATCGATCGATATTTTGCAGTACAGCGGAATCGTTCATTGCTAACTCGCCAAAAGTGTTACATCATTTTAGTTGTTGTATGGGTCTTTAGTGCCCTTGTCGGTATCACAAGTATCATAAACGGAGGCGTTCACAACGAAAGACTATCAACGGGCACTTATGCAGTTTGCAATCATATAAGCGGTAAACAGGTAGACGACTCATCAACAAAGCTTAGTCTTATCGTCAAATTACTCCTGGGGCTCCCCGTCATCATTGGGCTTATTCTAATTTACGTTCGTTTATCATACTCCGTGTGGAAGCGCCGCCACTCGCCGACAGATGAGCACAGGAAATCAAAGAATGTTCGCAGGAGTACTAATCACAAGATTCGTGCCTTACATATGATGTTTGCTGTTGTAGTCACGTTTGCAACTTGCTGGATACCCTATTACCTAGCCACCTTTTTTCGAATGGTTCAAGTTACTTCAAGCCCCAACATCCCACCGGGGGCAGTCTTGGCTTGTTATTGCCTGGCGATGTTGAACTCGACATTAAACCCAATAGTTTATGCACTTTTAAGCAAACGTTTTCGAGGCGCATTCAAAGATATCCTAACTGGCGCAAAAAAAAGGCGAGTAAAAAGTTTTGCATCTTCTAGAGACAGGTCAATGAAACTATGAAATTAGTTCAATATTTCAAAATTTGGAACATAGCTACAATGCAAGAGCTGCAAGGAGCTGTAGAAGGGTTTACAGATTTGTTCAAACTGAACTGGAGCTCTAAATATTCGCATAGAAAGGAGGAGTTCTCCCAAAGCAGCAACAGTACACGTAAAGTAACGATTTGCAGCAAAAGGACTTAGCAAATCTTGGAAATGGCTCTCTTTGCTCTTGCTTGAAAAGATATAAATTTACAAACAGCGTGTATTTATATTTGAGATTTTAAATATAATAAGCTATCCCATTCATAGAATTTTATGCAATCAAGCTTTTAAATATTTTCAAAATAGTTTAAACAGGCCTGTTATTTGGCTGCGAGCCCGACAAGAGCACAGATCAGCATAGCAACAGCTGTTGTGTGGCAACTGACTATTCCCAGCCTCCTAGTGTTTCCTGGTTAGCATTAAGTAAGTGAGCAATTTGCATTGTTTTTCTGACACTGAAAAGAGCAATGTTGTAATATAAAGTCTAGAAATACTGGTATGCTTGTCTTTTACAAAATCTTTGTTGTATTCCAGCTATGTTTTCAGAGAAATACCATCTGTAAGAAAATTATGTTTTAGGTGGTCCCTGCTCCCTAGTGTTCAGCAGTGTTACATATTGCCATAGAATATCCTATTCCCAGGGAGGACGGTAACAACCCTCAAACAATATGTATGCAGACATGCCCGCAGCATTCTAACTATATGATGCCACCCTTTAAATACGAAAAGAGAAAAGAAGATGAAAACAACTGTCAGAAATTGCTAAATATAAACGACAGCAATTCTTAATTATTGAAATGTTAATTTTTCTTATTTAAAGTGCCACTGAAGTCTGCTAGTGAAAATTATTTGAAGGTGTTTACTGATAGAATAAACATCGCTGAATCGATTGACGTCAATATTTTTTCATTTTGGTGCCGGGAACTGCCACTTTTTTGGGTGTTTTTATCCCGTGGTCTTGCGAAAAGAGCCTGGGACGAGTGACGTAGTATTGCGTATTGGCTATGGCTATCTGAATTAATTTAACCCCCAAAAACTGGTATCATCGTGGAAACAACATTAGACAGTGATGCCACTTTACTATTAATTATGCTTATGTGTCTTAATTATGTTATGTTTGTTGGTATTAATTAGCTGATTCTTGCATTTATGTATTGTAATTAGCTATTTTACCTATTTACCAACGTTAAATAAAGTATGGAAAAAAAGAAAATTATCGAAACTTGTCCCAGGGAAACTCTTCATTATCAAAGGAAGTTTAGTCCAGGCACGTTTGTTGCACCACTGTTAGCTGAATAGTATCGAGTTACCCAGGGCGGGCAATTTACTTTTTTTACACACAAGTTGCACATCGTTATAGATTTTATCAGCGGATATACGTTTATCTAGGACATATTTTCAATGGTGTCACGCTTATTAATAGCCTAATAGCTGTAGTGATATTAAAGGGAATCTAAGCATAGTTTAGCCTTTGATAAAAATAGCCCTGCAAAGACAATAGGCCGTGACACGTGCCGAACCAGATTTGGGTAGCTGATCTACCGGGTGCGCCAAAAAAAACTATCCACGTTTGATAAATCGTAGTACCTAGAGTACTAGATGGATTTGAATGAATTGAAGTTTGGCTGATAGCTGAAAGACTTAAGTATTTTTGTGATTTTTTTCGTGTTTTTATCAGCAGAGAAAACATAGATAAATTAAACTTTACGAAAATTCGTTTGTTGCGAAATGGCTGAAAACAGGCCTAAAACACTCGATCAAATCGTACGAAATTTCCCGCATAGAACAAGATGCAAGAGCATTTAATCTCTCTCCCGCGTTATAGGAAATGAATTCTTAAAGAAATACTAAAGATTTTCAATCCCATGGCAATACAAGTGCAGACGACATCCGATACCCGTGAAAAACTGTAATTTTGCATTGTTCGGTGTGAGAAATTTCTGTAAGATTTGATCAAGTGTTTTAGGCCCTTTTTCAGGCATTTTGCAAACACAGAATTTTCTTAAATTCGAATTTAGCTGTATTATCTGTACTCATAAAAATANGTACCTAGAGTACTAGATGGATTTGAATGAATTGAAGTTTGGCTGATAGCTGAAAGACTTAAGTATTTTTGTGATTTTTTTCGTGTTTTTATCAGCAGAGAAAACATAGATAAATTAAACTTTACGAAAATTCGTTTGTTGCGAAATGGCTGAAAACAGGCCTAAAACACTCGATCAAATCGTACGAAATTTCCCGCATAGAACAAGATGCAAGAGCATTTAATCTCTCTCCCGCGTTATAGGAAATGAATTCTTAAAGAAATACTAAAGATTTTCAATCCCATGGCAATACAAGTGCAGACGACATCCGATACCCGTGAAAAACTGTAATTTTGCATTGTTCGGTGTGAGAAATTTCTGTAAGATTTGATCAAGTGTTTTGCAAACACAGAATTTTCTTAAATTCGAATTTAGCTGTAATATCTGTACTCCTAAAAATACGAGAAAAATCACAAAAATACTTCCGTCTTTCTGCTATCAACCAAACTTTGATTCATTCAAATCTATCTAGTACTCTAGGTACTACGATTTTTCAAACGTGGATAGTTTTTTTTTGGCGCACCCGGTATGTCAAATACTAATATCTGATAGGCTAGAATTTGACCACAAGTGGCTTGAGCCACTTTTATATACGGTTCCCTTTAATGAAAAAATAGACATAAAATTTAAGGCTGGTTTTCATATCTCGCATTTCATCGGAATTAGTTATTTATCACACAAATATATGTTGATTTGCTGAAACTATTGCCACACATCGCTCTCAACATAGTATTACATAGCAAAATAATGTTGGTCTCGTCTATATTTCAACTAACACGAGAAATTATTATCAAATCAAATTGAATTTTATCCCACAGTGTCACTTAAATTGGTTTCTTATTACTTCACAAAGCTACTGTCATGTAATACTCAAACTATCATATGAAATCACAAGATGTAATACAACTTGTTTCATAAAATATAATATTTCGTCAAATACTATTGCTCAAAATATATTTTTATGCTGTAATTTAGTTGACTTTCACCCAGAAGAATAAAATAACAATCAGATATTAAATTCGTTTGGATCTTCACAAATACACAAAAACAAAATAAAAAACTGAAACAATCAAAGTTTGGTGATTTTTCAAAAAGTTTCACTTTTTATTGGGTCACCCGGGTTTAAAGAGCGCCAATCAACCAGCATCCTTTGCGCGCTTCGCTTATTCTTTTTCGCTTGCTGCCTTTCGACTGCTGCGGCCATTTTCATATGACAACATTCTCTGCAAAGCGCGACCGCAAAGGATGCTGGTTTACCGGCGTTCTTTAAAAACGCACCTCAAATTTAATGCAGCGTAATTAAAACGAACCTGTTGATTTCCTTTGCATGTAGACGGCATTGAGCATAATCTCAGCACAAATAAACGAAAAATAATCCCAAAAATAAAGGTAATATTTAGTTTAAAGCTTAGAAAGTTTACCTGACCCATTTGATTTTTCTTTGGATAGTTCTAGTATTTTACAACCAATTAGTCCTGAAATAAACATGGCGATTATTTTGACGCTATACTGCCACCTGCTTTCTTTAGCGAGTAATTACGTGCAACCAACACATAATCAAACAGAGATGAAAAGAATGTAAAACAAATTGACCCTAAGCACATAAATCTTACTAGAATAATTAGCTCTATAGGCCTCAAATTTGATTTAATAGGTCATGATGGTTAGCAAGAAAGCTGCAGTCTCTGTTCCGCGTTTACATTTGTCGATTGTTCTTTAAAGCTGGTTCTGCCAGACTCCAAAACCTATGAGGGATGGGCATTTACACTTGCCGCAAACGGATTTGCAGAACTGAAGAAAGTATCCACTTCAACAATAGCCTGCGTGCATCCCCTACTGAAATTTTTCGTTGAATTGAATTCATTTTCTGACGTCAGAAAATGAATTCAATTCAACGAAAAATTTCAGCCCAACGGAACAGTAGGGGATGCACGCAAGCTACTTCAATAAGGGCAGCTTTTGCAATGAGTGTTCCGCTGCTTTTCGTTGACACACCATTACAAAACGATTAGCGCTTGGAAAATAAAAGGACATCTACAGCCAATTAGTCGAACCGAAAGTGTAAACAAAGAAGATTGCAAAAGAATTCTTGAAACCTATGGTGGCAAACTCATTCGCTATGCTTGCGAAAAGCGGTTAAGAGAAGACCATCATGGGCATGTCAAAAGGTTCTTTGCCAATTTGACAGCCCACGCAAAACAAAACCACTCGCAGCAATTTCAAAATGTATTCGTTGTCGAATGCCATGACATGTCTAAGAAAAGAAAAATCACAAAATATACGATGGCCGATTGGCCATCAACCCGAGTTTGATTCATTCTATTCCACCTCTGCCAGTACTCTGTGCAAAAGAATTTTTAAACTTGTCGAAATCTGCATTAAACAGACTTTCGTCTGCACACCCCTTCCTGAGGCTTGTTTGTCGTGAAAAGCTAGCCTTGTCTGGGCAGCGGCAATGAAACGCACCGGGTTTCCATTAAACTAAACGAGCAGCCGGTACATTGCCAGTGAGTGTTGCAACATCAAAAACCGAATCACTTGCAAAAGGCACCCTGTTTCAAGATAAATGTCGAGTCAGCGAGCGTCGTTTGAATGAATTAAAAAGTTGTTGTTTGCGCAGTTTAGCAAAATTTTCCGACAACAGGCTGCCTATAATACACAGCAGGAGAACTAAAAACAATTGCTTGATTCAAGACAGAAACCTTTTCTTTCTAAATAAGAGATCCTGGTATCGATTATGACGATACATTATTGACGCTGTGTGTGTTTTCATATCCTTAGCAAAAAACTTTTTCTGATGTCGCTGTTAAACAGCATGGGTTACTGGACACGAGCATACTGTCGTGCCTAAAATTTATATGGCCTTTTCCACCTTTTCTTGTCGTTCATTTTGAATAAAACTGGTCAAGAGCAATAATATATTCATTTCACGGTTTTCCCCGAACAAATTACAAAATGGAACTTCTCCTGGATGTTTTACGCACGCTGTGTCAAGGAGATATAACACAATTGCGAGACTACCGGGTGGATCAGAAAAAAGGGCCATTTTTACAATGCTCCTATGGTGGCACTTAATATCAAAGTATTTTAGGGTGTGTTTGATTGGTACCAATTCTGAAAACGGTAGACTTGGCAGACTCAGAATTCGCGTTTGATTGGCTCCGAAATTCTCAAAACGGTAGGTTTGGTAGGTTTGGAAGGCCTTCTGAACCTTCTGCTCCAAAAGTCGGAAGGTTTGACAGACTTTGGAGAGATCCTCATTTCATTAGCAAAACTCTGGTGGTGAATCCGAAACCTGCTGTTTTGAAGATTTTTGTGTTTGATTGGGAAACATATTCCGTCTCTGCGAAGTCTACTGTTTTCAGAATTTGGTAGGTTTGGAGTTACCAATCAAACACACCCTTAATAGTATAATTTTTGAAATCTAGAAGCGCTAACTTAAACTTCCAGAAAATGCTCATAAAATCTTAGAAGCAGTGCTATTATTCTAAATTACTTAAATCCACAGAAAAGATGATGACATATAACCTGTTAAAAAACTCAAAAGGATTAAAAAGATTCCAGTTCCTGTGGAACTTAACTTAATTTGGTCGAAGAAGGAAAATTAAACTTCTTCTATCTGAAACATTTCAGGACTATTTTGGTTAAAACATGTCCGCTATTGCCTGTTAGTCTTTGGATCGTACGTTCCATTATTGTGTCGAAATTTTTTTTATCAAGTTGCAAGATCTGGCCTTCCCCAAAAAATGTAATGTATTTTGAATACTATGCTCAACATGGCTTTTAAAGGCAGTCCGTCCCTTCGATAATTTACTTCATCCTAAGAAAGCAAAGTTATTCAAGCGTAATTTTCATGGCCATGGAACTTACGCATGACTAACCATGTGATTAAATAACCGTAAATTTGTGGAATATTCAGTAGGGATTTTTATCGATTTGTTTTTTCGTTCATATTCATTGAGCGGACAGATTGCTTTTACCTCTTGGAATAAAATAACAATCATCAGTAACATTATATTGATTCCTAATACAAATTTTAAACAAAGTACATTTTAAAGCGGCTGTACAAGCTTATCTTCCAAAATACCATGATTTTCTCTCCGTAATGCAGGCAAATAGCAGTAGATACATTGCAAATGAAATTTTTTTCTGTGTTTGAACTCCGTAGAATTAGCCAGTGCAATCAGATTGTTCATACTATCAACGATTTTAGAGATATAGCTTGATTCTGAGCCACACGTTTCAGATGTGTTTCGCCTAAACACACGACAGACTACTGCAGGCTAAACAATTAACAAATTCTATGCCACGCGCCAGGAATTTATGATATTGGCTAGCTGATCTTTATCTTTGTTTACTAAAATCTCACCTGGGGGATTCCACCCCTCCCCCTTACCAAGTTTTTGTTTGCCATTGCTAAACTATGCAATGCAGCATCCCAAAATCGTGTAAGTTTAATATTACATCTATACTGTATCGAATGATGAAACTTTCAATATTCTAAATATAGCACCGTAGCCATGGTAACCATCGTTTTATTGAGTGGTCAACAAAAATTGTATACTTAAAATGACATTGTTGCAGATGTTAATCTCAAATACGGTCCATGTTATGCGTAAACATCCATTTAATCATCTTCCATTCAATTTGACATGAAACATTATTATTTAGTCCCTTATTTAGTTGTTATAATCCTGATAGCCATTATCATGATAATCATAACTTAATATCTTTTTATTGCCATATCAACAAGAACAATAGTGTTAAACGTAATTAGCTAAATTTAGACTTCAAACGTTAAAAATATTCTAATACAAGCGCGGTCAGATGCTCTTTCTCTGTATAATTACATTCCTACATTATAGCATTCCATCGATACAAATGGAAAGTAACTGGTCAAATGCATGTGGGGGACTATTCTCTTGATACCATAGGAGTTCGGATTTTCACAGCATGCCCCCTTATTAATGTCAATTTGTTCTATTGCTTCGCCTGGTGTGAATAATGATCAGGTGGCGCTTTCACAACATGCTTTTGAGTTGATGTAAGTTTCTTAAATGTATAGGAGATTGTTGGTATGCGGAACAGCTCGAGAAAAGAAAGATCATCTCCATGGAGAAGTTAACCCTATCCCACCTGGGAGTTTTGAAGCGGTTAATACCTGGGGAGATTGATTCCACCCCCTCCCAGGGCCGATACCAGCCATGAATTCATAGGGGGGCAAAGAACCAAAATTTTCCGACGACAAAAGCAACAACAACAACAGCAACAACGCAAGTTGTAGGAACATACGTTACAATCATGCGTGAAATGGCTGATGTACTCCTTCAATAACCAAAATTTGCAATTATTTTGCAATCCAACCTTGAATCCTTCAAATGTAGTGAGTATGATGCAAAAAGATGCTGCAGATTCAAAATTCATGTCGTCATTTATCCTCGAACGTTAATCAATTTGTGTTCAATGCATCATTTCTCTGATAAAATCTTTTAAAGGTGGACTGTAAATCACAAAAAAAATCCGACAGGTTGAGTGAAATTTCCGACAAACGGCCTGCTGGGGGGCGCTCCGCCCCACTGGCTTCGGCCCTGCCCCTCTTTTTCTTCGAAGTTATAGTAGCTATGACCTTTTAACTTGGTAAGTAAATGGACTTTGAGGCAAACAATCAAATCACATAATTAAATCTAATTTCAGATATAATCAAAGGAACCTTGTAGTGAATCACGGTTTTTTCCACTAATAATTACAGTCTGTCCACTGAACTTGTCGATCATTCTCAGTTCATCGTGTAAGATTACAAAAGTGGAGCCAAGTCGAGTCCACGGGGTGGTATACATTAAGAATACCCTGACATGAGCAAACTCAGACCGGTTTTAGTTTCAGATCGGGGTAGTGTCTGCTAATTTGCCCCCCCCCCCCTCACATGAAAATTTTCAAACCGGTTTGAGTTCAGCTCACTTACTCTGCACATGCGCATTTCACAAAATCTTTCCTGAACATAAACAAACATGGCGCCAATTGGTTTTAAAATTCATTTCGCCCCGAAACGAAAAAAATTTCTGCTCACATGAAAATTTCAGGTCGACCTGAAAACTCAGACCGACCTGAGAGACCGAAACGAATTTCAGGTCGACCTGAGTTTCATTTCGCCTTCGTCATGTGAGCACTCCAAGGGCTTCGACCGTAGACCGAAACGAATTTCAAACCGATCTGAAACTCAGACCGGTCTGAGTTTGCTCATGTGAGGGTAGTCTAAGTTTCGACTGCGGAAAGAACAGCAAGACATGACTGCGACAAGACCAAGGGTTCAAGAGACCACATTGGGGGGGGGGGCTCCAATATTCATGATAGAAACGTGTGAAGAATGTTTATGGTATAGAACCAATTTTATCACTTTCCATTGACAGACCGGACCTATGATAGAATATTGATCACATAAAGTGATATACAGCAAAAAGCGCCAATAGGCAACAAAATCCTTCCCAAACAATTACTCAGACGACAGCGGGCCAGCGCGGCGCCGTGCGGCAAGCTAGTAGCCTACATATCGCGCGCAGAAATTGATCAATTTTGTTATTTAATTGCTTGTTGACCTAATTAAAATTTCCCTTCAACAATGACTGGATTTTGAATTAGACAATGATCACTACGCATCAAACAATCTAATTCAACAAAATTAATTTGCACACGTTCATGCCAACCGTTTGTATCGATATTTTCATAAGATTTGAAGCTCTCTAATAAGCCCCTCCATTCCAAGACAACATTTCAAATAAGCCTCCCTCTCTATTAAGCCCCCCCCCC